>JAOSBK010000001.1:30994887-31010148 GCA_027568895.1 Erythroxylum shatona | reverse complement strand
TACATATTAGATAAAATTTAAAAATAAATTATTTTTTTATTAAATAAATTTATTTAATCTGTTATATAATATTTAATATATTATTATGTTATTTTAATAAAATAAATAATTAATATTTATTTGAAATATATTTTAATTATCAAATTAATTTTTATTTGAATATTTATATATTTTGAATTTAATTATATTTATTAATAATTATTATAAATTTAATTACATATAATTAAATATATAAATTAAATTAAATTGTTCATAAATTTTATTGATAATTAATTTTAATTCATTAAATATATAATGTTTATTTAAATTATTCATAAATTTATTAAAATATAAAAATTAAATAATAATAAATCAGATTATAAAAAATATAAATAGAAAACAAAAATTACTTTTTATAGTTTCATAATTTTTAAGAACCGAAATAAACCAAAATAAAAAACATAAGATAAAAATTCAAACAAATAAATTTTTTCTGAATTTGAAAATAAAAATAAAAAACTGAGAATAAAAATAAAAACAAACGCTCCCTTAATATTGGATTTTTTATAAATTATGATTTAAGTATTTTAATATTTTTAAATTTAAATTAGTATTAAAATATTAAAATAAATTTAATTTTTTTATAGTTATCTTGCGCTATTGGTTGCTTTAATCGCAAAGGCGGCGACGGGGAAGCATATCATACGGCATCAAATCATCTGTGTCACTAACCCTGGTCCTATTTTGTGTCATAACAAATACGTCAACGTTTTCGTTTTAACTAAACCAACGTCTACGTCTTAGCTTATTTTTAGCCAAGTCGACTTGTTCTTCCTTTGATTTTACTTTCGACCTCAATTATTTCCTTCCTTTAATTCATAGAACATCTCAGATCAAGCTTTGGGTTTCTAAAAGGCTGAGGTATGCTCTACCACACTCTCGCTTTCGTTTCTTCCATAAGTCTCGCATACCTTTTCTTTCCCAGTCTCTCGCGTTCGTTTCTTCCACTCTTTTGCACACTTGCCTTCCAAAAGGTTAGGTTAATTGAGGTATGCCCTTTTCCATCCACTTGTTCTCTCTTGACCTTTTCTTGTCTACTTCACGACTCTCTTCCATCAGCAACAAACCTTAACTTGGCTTTGAAATCCTTCTTTGATTCGTTCTTTTTTCTTACAAGGAACAATTTTTTTTCGTTACTTTCTTCTAGGTTTGATTTGATATAGGAGGGAATTTAGGCTTCCAATTTTCTTTGTGGTGTTTTGCATCCAGTGACGGGGCTACATGGGGCCCAGTGGTGCACTAAGCCCCCCAAGGTTTTTTTAAAAAAATATTTTTAATATATATATATAAATATATAAAAAAATAGAGTTATTTAAGGGTTAGTGGTGCACTGGGGCCCCCAAAATTTTAAAAAATTAATATTCGGGCCCTCCTATATTAAATTTCTGGCTCCGTCACTGTTTGCATCGCATGTCTTCAGCTCTCTCTATAGAAATATTATGCTTTTCTAAGAATACTCCATAGATTTCATTTAGTTGTTAGAAACTCCAGCTACTATGATTCTACAGTCCACTTCTCCAGAACACAAAAACGTTAATTGTCGTTAATCAATTTCAAAAGACAAAATATAAATACATTAATAACTAGAAGAACTAGTCAAACGTTAATTCCATCGTTTTCATTAATCTCCAAACCTATCTATATTGTTATCCATTTGATATCTCCTGAATTGCCTATCTACAAGACTAGAATCCTAGCACTTATGGTCTTTACTATGACTGCCGATGCCATAAGGGTAGACCAATTAATTCGAGCAATAACATGGTAACGCCTACGATGATCACTTTGGTCAAGAAAATCCAACAACAGCCTAGAAAGCAATGTGGCATAAGGGCAACTAGAAAATGCCATTGAATTAATGAGAGGAGAAAAAAATGAAATGAGATGATGAGAGATAGGCGTGCTTGATCGCTCTTAAACTACTTTTTAGAAAGGTAGAATATTTCCACAAGAGAGCTGAAGACAAGTGATGCAAAACAAAGAAAATTAAAAGCCTAAACTCCCTCTTGTATCAATTAAAATCCAAAAGAGGTAACAAAAAGAAGAATTGTTCCTTGTAAGAAAGAAGAATGAATCAAAGAAGGACTTCAAAGCCATGTTGGGGTGAGCTGAAGACAAGTGATGCAAAACACCACAAAGAAAATTAAAAGCCTAAATTCTCCCCCATATCGAATAAAACCCAGAAGAAGGTAACAAAAAGAAGAATTGTTCCTTGTAAGAAAGAAGAATAAATCAAAGAAGGATTTCAAAGGGATGTTGGGGTTTGTTGCTGATGGAAGAGAGTAGTGAAGTAGACAAGAAAAGGTCAAGAGAGAACGAGTGGATGACAAAAGAGCATACCTCAAGCGTTCAGTACACATTCCATGAATTAACCCAAGCTTTTGAAAGGTAGGTATGCGATAGAGTGGAAGAAACCAATGTGAGAGAGTGGGAGAGAAAAGGTATGCGAGGCTCATGGAAGAAACGAAAGCGGTGTTAGAGAATATATAAAATTAATTGAGTTGACCTCACACAACAGCTTAAGTTATTGTGATAAAACAGTCATTTAATACGGTATCAGAGCCTTTATGACTAAACGATAATGAGTTCGAATCCTACCACTCACCTATTCTAATTAAATTAAGCACAAATTAAAGCAGGCCTGTGCAGGTTTCAAGCGTAAAGAGCTTTCACTTGAGGGAATATGTTAGAGAATATATAAAATTAATTGAATTGGTGTCACACAACAGCTTAAACTATTGTGATAAACGGTCGCTTAATAAGCAGGAGAGTGGCAGAGCATACTTCAACCTTTAAGAATCCCAACATAGATGTTGATTTAGTTAAAGCAAAAACGTGGACGGATTTATTGTGGCACAGAATGTGATCAGAATTAGTGGAACAGATGATCTGATCCTGTATCATATGCCCATGTCAGAGAAAAATAATTGGCAGGAAGAAAGGCAACGAAGGTATTGATGGACTAGCTGGCCTACCAGATTTTTTTTTTTGAACTGTAACGATTGCGCTTAGCGCATATTATTATAATCCATTGTCAAAACGGCATACAAAAAGGAAGGAGGGCATACCCCCCACTCAAAACCAGACATAGAATTAGCTGCCCTAGCAATTGTATGAGCAACCTGATTCGCTGGCTTCCTCACAAACACGAAAGAAAGAAAAGCTATCTCCTGAAGGAGAGCCTTACAATCATGAATAATCATATTGAAATACGAAGAACCCCTATGCGTAGACGTCAAAAAGTGAGTAACAACTTGACAGTCCGTTTCCACGCATATTGGGAAAAATGCTAATGATTTGATCCAACTTAGAGCTTCCCGAAAGCAGAGCGCTTCGCCTACCTGTGGATCTCCCCAACCTGGAATCGTCATCAGCTTACCCGCACAACATTGTCCTTGAATCTAAGAAAAAAAAGTAATTAGGAAAATTTAGTTAAAACTAAGTTTTTTCTTTTTTGACAATCAATCGCTATTTTTCACTAAATATTAAATAAATCCTTGCGTCTATCTAACAACTTGACTAAGAACAACTAATTGATAAGAGACTCTAAAGCACAGCAAATAGGCAACAACTAATACAAAGTTTATAGGTGAGTGATTAGAAAGCTTTCGCCAAAAGCTTAAACAAATTAAACAATTTGTTGCTTTATTAATTACCATTTGAAGCCATCGATTTTGTCCACATTTGCATAAGGCTTGTCACATAATCGAATGGACCTACTTAATAAATAGTCTTTATTAGAGATGACAAATTGGTACTGGTTCTATGCGTCAAATTCGGTATAACAGAATTCTGATTTACATATTTGAACATAATTTTTTTATCTAGCCAATCACAAAAACTCGGCTCTAAGTAACTCAAAGTTAACGAGTTAAATTATGCTTAATCAGTTTGAGCATTTTAGGTTTAATCAAGTTTGAGTTTAAATATTTTAGAATGATCAAGTTCATATTCGAATATTAAAATATGATCAAGTTTAAATTTAAACTTAAATTTGTTTCTAAATTCAAACTCATTTAACACCAAACTTATTTTCATCCCTTATCTTTACAATTTTCTGAAGACTTGAATTGGAAGATCATATCTGCAATCTAAAACTTTGATGGATTCTTTATTTTTGTTTTCATTTTTCTTGAGGGGCAGCAGATCCAAGAGCAAGAGATGGAATCGAACTAATTCCTAAATCCAGAATTGAAACCATTGTATCTTGAATCCAACATATTGAATCCTACCAAAAGTTTAGAATTGAATCCACTATACTTATTTTCGTAGATAAAATAGTGTAAATTTTGATCATAATATTTTTTGTGATAGATAATCATAGTTCTTTTATGAGATTTATCCATCTCTTTCTCATCCACTACAGAGTATCTAACGAGGGTGTGAAGCAAATCTGACGATACAGTTGATACTTGTTGACAACATCTTCCCCACTTGCGGGATTGTGCTTCATGAGTGGTGGAGCAAAAAGAGGCAAAATCTAAAGTAATCAAGAATTCTAAAGAAGCACAACGACCCTACATGACTTCACTATTTTAATATAGATGACAAAGACAAGCAAGAAAGATGGTTTGTGGGAACTAGGAGTGATAAGAACATATGAGGCTCAGAATATGAGATATAAAGACAACGTGAGAAGTTGGTCCTCATGTGGCACGTAACAATACATGCTCAAAAAGTTAGTCCACATTCTTCCCTGCTTATTGGTTTACACAGAGGAGTGTCCACATGAAAAAATATGCACAAGGCAACCACATAAACTATTTCATAAAAGAAAGGTGCTTTTGGAACATCATGGTATTATTGATGTTTCTAGGACGTAGTAGTTAGAATCTTCATGCATTATCTAAGCTGACAAGTAAACTAAAACAAGATTGCGTACCTTTAGGACCTTGTCTTGTAGTACCGCAAGAACTCGACTCTTTAATGGATCTCCAATGGCAATCAACATGTAGATGTGACTGTTTTCTTAACGAAGACGAAAACATTTAACCTTTAGTTTGAATTTGAAGAGGGTCCCGCAAACTTCACAAGATCCGCCAGAGTTACAACTAAGCAAACTATCAAGCTTAAATATTCTGTGTTCTGAACATGAGAACTAAGTTCAGATTTATGAAAAGGTTTGATAAGTCAATTCAAATAATCCCATTTTTGAATTTTTCAAAAACAGTTAGAAGAATATCATACAAGAACTAGAAATCAACATTTTTCATTTATATCAGACGACTAGATCTTAAGGTTTACACTGTTATAAATCATAGAGGATTACAGGACATTCCCACAAATAATTCAATAAAACGAGGGTGATAGGGACCTGTTGCAGCTGATTTCCCTTAGGAAGTGAGATGAGGAACTAATTAAAGATGTGTCTAGTCATTATGGAGATACCTTGATAATCAATAACAAACTGTCGTTTGGTAGTTGAGAAGGCTCCTAAAACCCAGAAAATTGTGAATTTTTCTTGATTGAATTAACATAAAAGTCTAAAAGACCTTGAGCAGCAGTATGCATTTTCAATGTGCAAGTGCATTAACCTTTTGGCACAATATTGGCAGCAACTCTATCAACGCACGCTAGTACCAATTATGGTGGTAAAGCATTTGGAGATCCTTGCAATGAACGCAGGTCCAAGGTGACAGAGGGGGATCTAGACAGTAGGAATGAATAGATCGAGTTTGGCAGACATGACAATGAATGAGAAGATCCTCAGGTTCAGTACAGCGGCATTCAATACATACCGGACCTGCAAAGGACTGTTAAATGAAAGGAAAAGGCTTAGCTTCAAGATAATAATCCCGAAAAGGATTCTGTGTAGAATATACATCCTTTAAAACAACGCGATAACATTAAGCTGTTAATAACAAAAATCAATGGCTTATGACTATATCCCTTCATATCATGTAACCTACAAATCCTAGCTGCTCCATACAGGAAATACCGAACAATGGCCTCAATTAATTTATATATGTTCTCTTATGTCCTCCAATGGCCAAAGGAGGAATTATTAACAATTAAATGATAAATGCCTCATCAGAAATTACAACGTTCTCTCGTGGATGTAATTGGTTGTTAAAAAAGTTCTTTTAAGGCTTCACCTTTCTTGATTCAATCACCATACTTAGGTGCGTTGTCATTCCTGTGATAAATCAAAGTTGTACATGTATATGAACTGATATCCATTCTCAGAGTCATTTTATCCTCCATAGTACAGTTACAAGTTTACTTAAATTACTCTTTCCTCATTAACCAACAAAAAGTAAATGAGGAAATAAAAAAAGTTACAGTGTATATTTTCATCATCTTATGTGAATAAAACAACAGAAATAATGTAATGCAAATGAAGCACAACAAATTTGATAAACACGTTTTATCTTGCAAGAAGCTTAAAGGAAAATAACAGATTACAAAGTGATAAAAAGATTTCTGGACATTTCTAAAACTGTTTGCTGGACAAAATGACTAATGAGGGAATGAAATACCCCATGTATATCTCAAATAGCAAAAGATAAATACAAAATGAGTAACTAGATATAATTTGTAACAACAAAGTTATTGGTTTATAATCACAAGCATGAGAATTACCTCGGTACCAACTAATTGTCTTTCTTGATAGACTAAATTGAAAACATCTGTAGCTGATGAGGCAAGTGGTATAGTCTGAGAGTAAATTTTCTGATCAGAAGTGGCTGCATCCTCTACCTTTGTAATACTCAGAAAACTAGCCTTGCACAAAGGACAAGTAGATATCCTTCTGCGTGAAGCCTACACATATGGTCGCGGCAGAACAAACTTCAGCTAACGGAATGCAGCATAAAACAGAAATGGAAAACTATCACCTGAAACTGTAAGATGCTCTCGTGTAATGAGTAGCATAATTGCAAATAGAGAAAGTAGAAAACAAGATGAAAAACTTGTGAAACATCAAATGAAACAATTATCAAGCATGCAATTCAAGTTTGGTAGTGCATTAAGGATAAGGGAACAACAAAAGTTAAACAAGAAGACAACAAGTACCATATGATCAGCCCAGTTTTGGATGCATGAATAACAAAATCGATGTCCACATGCCAAAATCCCTCTGGTTGAACTGAACTCAGTCCAACATATAGCGCATGATATATCCACTGAAGTCGGTAATGTTGCAATAGGCTCATGCAGATCCTCATTTTGGATATTTTCAGGCGGGTCCTTACTGGCTGTAGCTCCATTTGATCTTTCCAGTGCTCTTAGTACACTTATGGGGGATGAATTTGAATTACCAGAAGCAGCGGAATTCTGATCTCTAATATCTTCAATTTCATCTAATTGCTCAGCCGTAAAATTGTCATCCTCATTCAAAGCAGCCCCTGATGTTCCTCCACTTTGGAATAATTCAATAATCCTTTCATCATTTATTGTTTGAGGTGGAGCTGCTGTGTCAGTTCTCTTATTAACAAATAGATTTGGATAGCTTTCTTCATCAGAATCCAAAACCACCGTCTCCAGTTTGTCTTTGCCAGAATGTTTCTTCGTGAGTCTCCGACCATCGCAACTAGAATTCACCAAAGAAGTGTCTCCAATGTAATCAGTTATCTTTCTTTTTCCTCTCGTTGAACGCAGATTAGTATCTGCGCAAGGGTCCACATGTCTTGCAAATCTTTTCTCTCTTGGAGGACGCATAGAAAATTCTGTATCTGAATCTCCATACTTTTCGAGGTGGAAAGGCAAGGAATATGTTAATAAGAAGAATCAAAAGTTCCTTTTAGCTAAAGCGCTAATCAAACTGAACAATGAAAGAAATGTCTCATGAAGCGCCTAAATAAAATAAGAATTCATAAACCAATAACTATTTGCATAAAATTGGTATTGACAAGGACAAATAATTAACTACGATGGAACCGGAAAATGCAGCTAAGAAACATAAGCAACTCAAAACCAGGCTTTAATGCTTATGCATATAAACTTTTTTCCTGAAAATGGCATTTTCTTGAGAAAGGCCAAATTATATTTTATGCATCCACTTGGCTTCTCAAGAACAGATATCTTTCCCATCTGTCATACCCATCTTTCACACTCTACGCAGCACAAACGTCCATCAAAATAATGCTTTCAGGGACTCAAAGAAACGCGAGTACAATAACCAAGATGTAATAACCCCAGTGCCACAACTGTGATCTCAAATGAGTATATCTTGAAGTACTGAATTTACAACTCTTAAAGTAGTTGTTATCATAACAAAGGTTGAGTATCTTGGCCAAACAGAGGAACAAATAAAGTGCTTCACATTAAAATCAAGAAATTTTAAAGGATTAACTTTAATAGAAAGACAAAACAAGCTTGAGATTAAAACTGAGAATAAACAAAAATGAACAGGGCCAAGAACTCTTATTGCTACTACAACATTCTATTGTTTAAAAATTGAAGAAGAAAGGGAGCCAAGAATTACTCGCATACAATACCTCTCGAATAACTAGCCCCGATGAAGGAATCTCCTCAAGGCATTCTCTCCTACCAGACCATTTTTCTTGCCTTGAATTTTTTCGACAGCATTTGTGCCTTGAGTTATATTTTCTGGTTTTGTTGTTTCTGGCCACATGACATGAATCCTGCAGTTCAACCGTGAAATGGTAGATTAAAAGGATGACTATAAGATCAATAATAGTGTTTCCAATGCACTTAAGAAACTAAACCGAATCGGGTTGCTTTCCAAGTTACCTCTTTCAACAAGAAGGAATCAGTCCAACCACCAAGATCAGAATCTCCACCGCCCATACGGGTTACTTTCCGTTCAATGTCACCAATAATGTTTGAATTCTTAAACAACGGCCTGCCTTCCTCATTCAAATTTTCAGAATTATCCATACATTCAAGCAATAAAGGGCCAATTTCTTGTCCACTACAAATGATAATAGGTCATAAACTCAGACCACTGATTGTGATAGTAATATAGCAAAATCAATTCAAACCAAAAAATATTCAACCCTAAACATCCAAAATCCCAGAAATGAGGATCATTACCTTTGCAAGGTATAAGGATGTTCTGGGACACGTCTTCCTTGCTTTATACATTCTTCTACCCACCGATGATTAACAACAATTGTATTAAACTTCCTCGCAAGATCGAACTTTCTCCCTTCAAATTTCCAACACACCTATCAAGAAGCAGCCAGGAGATGAACCAAATCTTTCAACATACATCTCTGACTCATCTCATCTAAACAATACCCATATTTGGATTTCAAAACAACCGAGACATTGAAGAGCCTTGGACGTACCAAGTGTGTGGTAGAACTGGACATTGCGCCGACGAAATTTGCACCGGTCTTAGAGATGAGCTTGATGAGATTAAACCGGGCTGATCCATGGTAGCCACTCACTGTTGCGACCACAGATCCCATTCCCTCGATCGGACTGTCCATATACCCAAAAACACGGATTGTTCAAGACTCGAGACTCTAGAGTCGCTCCGTCGCAGAAGCAGAGAGGATGGCGGGAACTGAAATTTTTTAAACTTATCGAGGTTGGCCAAAATAGGAATTAATGCTATTTTTATTTAGTTTTTCTATCATTTTTGGTCCAGCCCAACCCAAATATGGGTTAGATCAACCTACACGGGCTCAACTTAGTTGACAAATTAGGAATAGTAATGGGTCTAGCCGAGCCCGAGCTTCGGCCTGATTGAGGCTCTATTGGAGCTCGACCAGGCCAAAGACAGCCTAAACTTAATTCGTCACGGCCCAAGCTATTTTTTAATTAAAAATATAAAAATGATTTTATTTTGCTCATATGTGTAAGGTCTTGAGATCGATTGAGCCTGGATAACCCGAGCCTAAGTTCGACTCATAATACAATCAACCTAGACCCGGCCTATTGACCTCAAACTTGGGCGAGTTGCATATTAGATGTTAGATCGAATAGGTTAGAGATGGTACAATTATGACTCAATTCTATTTTTAATCTTATCTCTTGATGTTATTAATTGAAAATTAATTATTTTTAAGCCAAAAAATTAAACATACATAATTAATATTTCATTTAAGAACCGAATCATAAGTTAAATCACTAGGACAAAAAATTTAAGGTTTAAAATGTAAAACTTATACTAGACTGCTTTAAAATCAACTAAAAATTGAATAAAATTAAAGAATTTAAGATAGGATTGAAAAAGATTTTTCTTATCCATCAAAAAATTTAAAGTTTAATTAAAAAATATTATTAAGTTAAAATTAATTGATATATGTTAATTTATTAATTTACAAAAATTCACTAATTAATTAATTAACTAATTAATTTTTAACAATAAGAGTTATTAAAGTAAATCGACCTGAAAATTTAAAAACCGAACCGAAAAATTATACGATTCAAAACTTTTACAGATAAACCGACCAAACTGATTGAGTTTTTTAATCAGTGCTTTAAACTATTTTTGAGTTTTTACGACTTTCTGAGTTTGACACCCAAAATTTTCTAAAATTTTGGCTCCAACCCAACTTGAAATTGTGCACTGAAAACCCTCTCCGGGGGATTAAATGAGGAAATTAAACAAAGAAAAGCAGAGTCAAACAGTTTACAGTTCTAAGAACACTCTGCAGATCACAGAAAATGAGTGTATCATGGACTGTTTATTTAGTTCTAAGAACACTCTGCACAGAAAATGAGTGAATCATGGACTGTTTATTCTCAAACAAGTACTTCCCCACAATCCTTTTCTTCAACTTGTTATGAGAGTGAATTTAATTTTAGAAATTTCTTTATAATTCCCATCATTTCTCCTCCAGGAAATCGTCCAAGACAACCCCTTGATGCTGATATTTCATCAAATTCACTAACTGAATCGCCACTGAAGGCTTTAAGTTCTTTGCTACTGCTCTGAGCCTCTATATCTTCTGCCTCCAGATCTTCACCAGCCTTGATTGTTGGCAGAGGAAAAGCATCAAGGGAGGTTTTCATGACGACAGAGTCACCCCCCACTGCGCCGACAAAGTCTCTTAACCGGCACAAAGCAAAAGGAACTGGCTCGAAACTATGGTCCCCGTATTCCACTGGGGTAGAGTGATCTCCGGTGACACAAAGGCAATACTGGAACTCCCCAGATGATTCTACCTGCCAGAGTAGTTTGGCCAGTTGACCAATAGCTCTGTCCACAGCTTCCAAACCTTTTACTTTGAAAAGGCTTGCTTTATCATGACCTGCATCATCTATGGCCTGAAATTCGAGATCGTAAGGCAAGTTCGTCGAAGTGTGCATGAGAACACAGGGGAATACATTAATTGTGACACCAAAATGGGTTGAAGTACCTTAATATGGAGAAACCCAAAATCATAGCCATCTGGCCGGCCAGGTTTGTGTTCATCCTCCCCAGGTACAAATACATTTGGAGAAGTTTGTAAAGGTGCAGACAATGCGTTAGCTATGGCGGTCGATTTTGAAGCCAAAAGTGTTCGATAATCTCCAGTTGCACCAGGAGCTTCCAAGATATCAATACCAAGTGAGAGGCCTAAGCCAGCAATTATCTTAGTGGGAGCTACCATGCATGGCCATAACCCATGTTTCTGTTCAAATGACGGAACCTGTAATATAAAAGCATATTCAACACCAATTAGTCAAACTATGCAATGGAAAATGACACGCTGAAGTAACATACCTCAATTCGAATACCACACCCTCTTAGGAGGACAACATTGGCAATGTTTTTCCCTTCACCTAACCTTTTAGCATTTATAGGATGGGCTACTAGAATTCGGGAGATCTCCCTTGACAGCTCATTAACAACAACAGCTGTGTGCTTTGCCTCATCAGTATCATCTAAAGGTTCAGCTTGAAGCAGTAAGCGGTTATCCTTAAGCGGATCTGTTCCAGATATATTACCACTAAGCCTTGGTCCTTTAACAACTACTCCGCATCTATGTTCGGTGGCGTACCTGTAACAATATATTTGATGTTATTCATCTTTTCTAGGTTTGAAGTTATATAAACCCTGAATTTCAATGATAGAAACAGTGTGTTCCAGATATTGAATTTCAGAATTAACATGGATTTGATCCTTGAGACATTAAAGCAGAAAGTTAGCTTGAACAATACCTTCTTTATTTCCAAACAAGTCACCAATATCGTATCTGCAAGTTTTCTAAGTTTAAGATGTTTAAGTTTTATCCAGTTCCCAATATAAGCATTCGAGCTTCATACCAAATAAGAGATACCCAAACCAGAGCCCTTGACCTGAGTTGGACACTTTACGAGTTGTTTGCAGCTTAAAATTTGTCAAAGTTGTTTTAACAAAGCTATATCCATATCTCTTGATGAATCAAAAGGCATAGAATGCAACTAAAAGAGATGTACCTGACTCGAACTTCATACTCAGGGAATGATGGCAACTTCATTCCATCAAGAGCTGCACAAAGAATCGGGCCTTCTTCTTCAAAGTGCCTATCAGCTCTTCTACTAGTGACAATTCCAGTTTTTCCATCCAATGTAGCAAAATTGGACTGCAGATCGGAAAAAATGGAGAAATTAAATTGGAAAGTAACAATGAACAGTACTCTATCACTGCTCAGATATTTAGAAATGTCCAAAAGAAAATAATTCCTTGCTCACTTTGAATGCAATATCACCCGGAGACATTGCCAGTCCTGCACCCATGGACTCAAACGCACCTCTACCCTTGTAGTATACTCGTGGATCATAACCCAGTAAAGAAAGGTGAGCAGTGTCACTTCCACAAGCTAACCCTACTTCCACAGGGTCCATAAGGCCATTAACACCAGCAGACGCAATGGCATCCAAATTAGGTAATCTAGCTGCTTGCAAAGGAGTCTTGTACCCAAATCTAGGCAATGAAACATCACCCAACCCATCAATTAAAACAAATGCCACTCTCCTCTTTGGCTCTTTGGAAGAAACCATGCTTCGAGATGCTATATCTAGTATAAATACTATCCAGAGATCAATCTACAAACGAAAAAGAAAACCAATAAGTCAGAAAATGACACATGATGATAAGGTGCAAAATGATTGCAGATTCCAACCTTACTTTGCAGCTGACTAATGACTAACGGCAGATACTAATTTGTACAAATAAATAGCAAATGGGTTTCTCCAGATAGCTAAAACACAGTACTAGACAATTAAAAAAGCCAAGAAATAATGCAAGAACAATCAAAATATTGAAAATTGTAAACAAAAAACTCGAAACTTTCAATAGTTCAATAAAGACTGAAAACTGAAATCACAAAAACCAAAGAGCAACGATTCAACCAAAAGCAAACTCAATCTGAAACCAGTCACAAGTGCGTCCAAATAGAGAAGAAACTTCAAGAAATACAAGATCAATCAGATATGGGAAACAACTCAGACCTTACACCTCGAAGATTAAATTTCACTAAATAATCCGATTTTGCTTAAAGTAGTGGTTCAGATTGGAAAATAAGAAAAGCCAGCGATGATTGACCTGTTTTCCGACATGGGTTCCGAAGCAATCTTGACAAGATCACTCCACTTGCTCTGCTTCTGCATTGAAGGGTTAAAGGGAGAAGGAAGCAGGTTCCATATAAAAGTTTCTAATGAAAATTAAAAGAAAGGAATATGAATAGTTAATAGAAAGAAACAGAATATGTGCACGTTGGACGATGATGCTCTTGAACACTATATTTAAATTCAGTTCGAATAAATAAATAAAAATTGAGGTAATCAAATTTTTTATTTAATTTAATTTTTAAAAATAAGTTTAAATTAAAAAATGAACTGAATTCAAAGTTCTAAAAACTTAAAAAGAAATTAAAAACTTATAAAAATTTGAATAACAAATAGAATTTTAATAATACTTAAATTTATTTTAAATTTCATCTAATTCGTTATTAATATTATTATTATTAATAACCAAAAATTTGAATTTTCTCAATCAATTTAACTGTAAAAATTTTAATTTTATTCAATTTTTTTCATATACCAATTTTAGGAAAACTTAATAATAATTTGACCTTTAAATCTTAAATCTCTGATCCTACTAATTTAATTTTAGTTCAATTTTTAATACATTGATTATTATTAAGGTATATTTAGTTATTGAAAATTATTTATCTAATTTTAAATTGAGCACTACTTGCTACTCAATGTCTAAGTTGAAATTAGAAAATAAAATTATTATTGCCTAATTTATTTAGAATGAATATATTGGTGAACAAAATAATGTAATTTGATATTAATTACAATTATGAGAAATATCACCAAATTAAGAGTATATAGTTAACTCCTAAATTACAATAACAAATGAGGACACAAGTAAAAGTATATGTACAATTTATTGACACTTAAATTAGTTATTCCATACATTTTGACATTGAAAATCAAAATTTTGATATTGAAAAGCTTCTGTATAATTGAACATAAATTCGTGAAAATAGTCACTTGTCAAAGAATCTTCGTTTCAAAACCATACATGAGATATTCATATCATCCGGCTTCTTTTCTAATAAATTGTTGCATAGAATAGTTGGATCATATTCTCTTACTATAAAAATGATTGCATGCGCTGCAGCACTAAATATGAAAAATCTACCAATTTATATATGATTAGAGATAGTAATAGGTCGAGCTGTGTTTAAGCTCCACTTGAGGTCCAATCGGGCTTAAGCTCAAGCTTGATTGGTTTAGAGGTGACCCAATATGGAACCTGCTTAAGCTCAAGCTTGACTCAACCCAATAATTTTTTTAAAATTAGAAGTACAAAATGATAATATCATTTTGTTTAGAAGGATAAGTTTCTAGCTAAGCTGGGCTGAATAATTTGAGCCTAGCATAAAAAATAATGTCTGAGTCCTAATCAATTCCAACTTGACCAGGTCGGACTAATTCAAGCCCGGCCTTATCACAACCCCTACATATCAAACGTGAACAATGACCCTTTTGTACTACGTGTTTGGTTACTGTCTTTGTAGGTGGGGACAGTAGACGGAGATGTAAAAGTTCCGTACTCCGTAGCGTTTGCTTGCTGTCTCCACTTATTTTTGTCCTGTCTCTGGAATACGGGAACAGAAAATTTGTGTACCTCCCATGACTGTGGTACAGAAATTTCTCGTTTCCGTCTCCAAAACAAAATACAAGCAATTTCCAGGAATACCACTTCCCTCACATAACTAATTTTTTAATTCTTAATTATATTATTAAACTCATTATTATTATTATTATTATTGTTAATTTTATTATACGAAATTTCGAACTACTTATTATTATTATTATTATTATTAT
>JAOSBK010000001.1:30949899-30977497 GCA_027568895.1 Erythroxylum shatona | reverse complement strand
TATAAAATCTTAACATCTATCGTAAATTGACAGGAATGTTTGAAAGAAAAACACAAGCGATGGATACTTTTTTTTTTACTTCGGCACGACTTTCATCTCAGGAAAATGAAGTTAAGATTTTCTTAAACAAAAACATTAGATTACCTAGTTTCTTTTTTTAAACAATGATTAAAAAAAGAAATCAATGCACGAAAGGGTCCGCGTTCTTTGAAGTCTCGTGAGTCATGCCATATGGAATAATGCAATGATGTGTTCGATCCTGCCTAGTAGTATTGCCGGCTTTCATGACCTGTGGAGAGGGTGTCCCCCGCCGTCCAAGTATTGTCCCTTTTGGTCTGTCAGGGTGAGGTTGCGACTCGAACCCCTGACCAAAGAGGGTTTTATTGGTAGCCCAGTGGTGTGAGGCGTGCGTCTCAACGCAACAAAACCCTGAGGTCACAGGTTCGACTCCCCAAGAGGGAGGGGCAAAATCTAGAACCCGACATGACCAAAGGGGACAAAACCTGACTGGTGAGGCTCCCAGCCCAAACCAGATTTATTGATAGTTTATTAATAAATATTATATAAGAGATTAAAATAAATTTAATTAATTAAAATATTATCCTTAAGTTTTAACTAATATATTATCAATAATAAAAATATAATTACATTGATATTAACAATTAAACATATTCTTATTTTTATTTAAAATAAAAATTAAAAACTAAAAAAAAAACTAAAAGCGACGAAAAGATCCTAAATTATTAAAGTTATTAATGACTTTTTAATGTATCGAATAAGCTTGTACTTGTCCACATTAACCGCCATACGTTATGCGCGCCGGATGCTGTTCGTTGGAACAATTGCTAGTCCCACTCGACTCAAGCTCCTTTATCTAATAGATTCTGTACTTCAGATTTCTACTTAACACTCAGCCAATCTGAGCATCTCACGTTCCAATCAACAATTTTCAGTAAGAAATTGAGAGACGAAAATCGGGTTTCATCATGAAGATCCTCGTGTCACGCTTGATGAAGTCGCGGTCTTCATTTTCCAGAGTCTGGTATTAGTGTACTTTCTCTTTCTCGAGTGCTTTTGATGAATTTCTGTTGTTGCACTGCATTTCCGTTGTGGGATTTTCTGAAAGTTCAAAACTTTAGTGGCCCTCACTGATGGGTCTTGTTTGCATTGCTTAGTTGAATGGAATTCGGTCGGATCGGAGTAGTGTTTGTCGAGATGAATTTGTTGAGCTCCTGTCGCTTTCTTTTTTTCAGTCACCGATTACCAATCAATTAATGTCCATTTCCTTTTTAATCCGACTTGTTATTTGTGGATGTGTGTGTGTTTGTGGGTCTTAATTGTGTTCTGTTTGAAAAAATTGCACGCACTCGGTTCTTTTACTGGTTTTCCTGCACCTAAATTGTGGTTTTAACCTATATGGTTGAAAGCCCTATTAAGGTTTTGTATCAATTAGATAGTTTTTCCGTGTTTTGGCAAAAAGTAGAAAGTTTCTGTTCTAGTTTCACTTGTCACTTCCTGCTTGTAAAGCCACGAAACTAATGTGGATTGTGGAATCATTTCTGCATGTGAAACGTAACAGTTCACTGAGTGTGTCAATAAACGGGAGACTATTGTCTACGAGTTCTGATAATGTAGATAGGCCGAGTAAAGTTGAGGAAGCAGACACAAAAGATTTTAAACCTCCACCAACTGATAAGGTATGTTTCCATGTTATGATTTGATAATATGCGTGCTTTATTCTTCATTTATCATACTCATTGCATTAATTCTTTTGGCGACTAAATTTTCCCTTATTTCAGTTACTTGTTTTAGGTGGAAATGGATTTGTTGGTTCTCATGTATGCAGAGAAGCTTTAAGCCGATGTTTGTTAGTGTCAAGCCTTAGCAGGTACAACTTTTTGATAGTTATCAATGACAAATGTTGCTAATGAATGGAACTCTTGGTTTTAACTACCAAGAAAATATCGGTTTTAAGATCATTTTTGTTTGGGAAAAAACTAAATTGTACTCGTAATTACATCAAGGTTGTGAACAAACCAAAGTATCTCTGGTATGCATTGCTGCCTTTTCCTTATTATGTTTCATTTGCTGTTAGGTCTGGGAGATCATCTGTTCATGATTCTTGGGCTGATAGCATTGTCTGGCATCAAGGTTCATTACAACTTGTATTCGTATTATCTGTCATACTTATGGGGACATGAAGTATGATACTTTATTTTGTGCTCCACACACAGGAGACCTGCTTTCACCTGATTCAATAAAGCATGCAATGGATGGAGTGACCTCAGTGGTACAAGCTTTTCTTTTCACTATCTTTGCATCTGTTTGATAGGAACTGTAGTTGTGTATTAGTACCGTACATTCTGGTACCTTCAAATCGATAGGCAGTTAACACTCTGTTCTGGAAAGTTTCCTTTTATGGTTCTGTATAGATCGAACATAATCTATTAATAGATTACCTTTGGACGTCTCTGAAGTAATCATGTGTAAGACAGTTGTGCCTTTGTGGTGGGATTTATGATTTAAATTTCAGCGGTAAGCCACTTTGGACCCACAGAGTGGATTTATGTCCCCGGAGCTCTTTTGGAGGATAAAGTTACAAATGACTTATTTGTACTGGTTATTTGATAATTCTCCTTGAATATTTTGAAAGGATTAATATGAAATATTTAATATTTCTGTCTAAGCTTGACAAGAATGTGAAGTTTTTCATTTTTTTTCAGCTTTGCACTAGGTTTAGATTACTTAGTTGTTTTATGCATTTAGTGCTTGTGCGGCAGTCATGTTACTTAATTTGATGCTTGTGAATGTTGATATGAAATTTCTAATTTGTTATATGACAAGGTGGGTCAGCATGATCACATAGGCTGACTTGTTAACATTTACCTTTCCTAGATTTTCTGATTTTAGTTTCTCTTCTCTTTATCTCTCAAAAGTTTGTTGCATGTGGTTTTTAGCTTTCTCCAAGGTTGTTTACTTTATTAATCCAAATGTTGGTGTCTTTTCATCTAATATATGGCTAATGTTGTAGATCTCGTGTGTTGGAGGTTTTGGCTCAAACTCTTATATGTATAAGATCAATGGATCTGCAAACATAAATGCTATAAAAGTTGCCAGAGAGCAAGGTATGATATCCTTTTTTTTCTTTGGATATTCCGTTTAAATATTGTCAAACTGTTTTGTAATGAAGATGTCTACATCTGGATTCTTTAGCACACAGAGTTAAACAATATTTGGCAGTTGTTGAATTGAAGTACAAGAAAAGTGATCTTTAATCACAGGGAAGAAGTAGAAAATGGTGAGATTTTATCCTGAAGGAGCTATGAAACTACAGCATAGGCTAATGGATGCCTTTCCTTTAGCTTTTCAGTAACTATTGTTTCAGAGAATCACCCATAAGTTATGCTCAGAAAGATCAACATGTTGAGGACATCTATTCTTCAAAGTCTGATCTAAGTGGTCAAGTGCTAGGTTGCCAGACATCTTTCGTAATGGCTTACTTTTTCTGAGACTAAATCCCTTTGAGAAAAAAACAACTGGATTAAGTGATCATGTTGATATAAATTCTATTGAACAGGAAACTCTATTTAGTGATCAGTGTGGTGCTATTCAGTTTATTCCTTTCTTGTTTTCCTGATCTACATTTCAATATTTGATTTCTTACTATTTTACTCTGTGTGGATGTCTTAGGTGTAAAAAGATTTGTATACATATCTGCTGCTGACTTTGGTTTGGTAAACTATGTATTACATGGATATTATGACGGGAAGGTACTCGCTGAGTTATTGATTTATAACTAATGATTCTTCCAGTGTTTATTCTTCACTTTTCTGATTATGGCTTATGGTTGTGTGAATTAATCCAGAGATCTACTGAATCTGAACTGATGAAAAGCTTCCCGCATGGAGGTCAAGTTCTTTCTCTTCTTCATACTTGCCAAATGGAATAACTTGCTGTAGCATGCTTACGTTTTTTAAACCAGTGTAGAGATTCTTATGTCCTACTTTGTTACAGTTCCATGCGATTCCTAATTGTATATTTCATGATGACAGCTTTTTAATGTTCTTGTAATTGTCATGCTCAACTTTATATCAATCATGTTATCGTTATGGAATTAGTGAGTGCTTACTTTCTGTAATCTATATTCAGTCTACTTTCCCATGTGGCCTGACCACTGGCAACTATTTGAAAGAGCATGAGATGCTGTTTATTTCTCCATTTTCTGCATTATATATTTCTACTGAAGAATTTGAAATGTTATTAAGCAGTTTTCGTCTTAATTTCTAATAACAGGTGTAAGTCTTAGGCCAGGCTTCATCCATGGGACTCGCAAGGTTGGGAATATTAACCTACCTTTAAGTATTATCGGGGCACCATTGGAGATGGTAAGCTCTGTACATACCACTCTTGAGACAAGTTTCGCCTTATGATTCTGAAGTGATATTGCCTTTTTCTAGAAATGGAAATCAGATGTGCTGGCATTGAATCTGTGTCGGTTTCCTTTTGCTCAAATGATCTAGCTGCACTTGTTCATTAACAAATACAGGAGACTTGTATCCATGTCCATAATGCAGGTCTTATGTAGCTAGAACTCTTCTAGGAAAGTGAGTTACTTATCAAAGCATGCTGTGTTAATCATCTTTGAGTATCCATTGTGCTGATCATGATACTGTTTAATGTAGTGTCATTAAACAATTATCTAAGTCAAATCCCTGCGCTGCCCCAATACTGATATGAAACCTTGCATTCTCATGCTTATGACTTGCACATTCATTGCAGATACTCCAATACACGAAGCTGCTTACCCAAATCCCTCTCATCGGTCCCCTTTTTATACCACCGGTCAATGTGTCTGCAGTGGCAAGGGTAGCTGTAAGAGCAGCAATAGACCCAGCATTTCCCCCAGGTATAGTCGATGTATACAGTATACGGCAACATAGCCAACAAAAATCATCTTAGAATTTTAGGTTTTATGATCCTGTCTTAGAGCATGACAGTGTGAAATATAAAAGTATGATGTCAATCCCAGTTGAGTGTTCACTTTTTGTTTCTAATGTTCAAACTGAGACCAGTTTTTAGGATGTTCTACAAGGCAGTAGTCTCAAAATTTTATTGATTTGATTCATTTTTTCCTTCTGGATTGTGTTTTACAAACGTTAGTATTCCTTTAGTTGATGTATCATGGAATGACTCCCTTTGATATGACATTGTAATACCCCACTTTTCATGTGAAATGCCACATTTATTATAGAATGTTGGCTTTCAGAGTAAACGATTCAGACAAAAGTTTCAATTAGTTTTCTTTCGCATGTTCACTCAGAGAATTCATGATAGTAATAAGTAGATCATGTTTCACAAGTTTGAATAAAAAAACTTCACACGATGGAGTAATCCATCTCATGGTTTTCATATTCCACTCCTGATTCTTCAGGCTCAACTCTTCATCATTTATCTGCTAAATTTAGTTACAGTTCACGTAGCAGCACCAACCACTGCATATTTCCCAGAAACATCTTCTGAGCAAAAGTTCACCAACGTCTACGAATGAGACAATCCTTCCTTTAGCATTCAAAGCTTCCTCCTCCTTTCGAACGAGGGAAATGGAATAGGTATCTGGTAGCAAAACAGATTAAGACTCCCTTGTGAAAAAACTCAATTCAATAAAAGTCATCTGGGATTGATCAGAGAAAATAGAAGACAATTCCTAGTAACACTATTGCTATGGAAGAGATAGATTTAACCAGAAACAAAACTGCAACTCAAGAATACATGCGTCCGGGTCATTGAAATGCACAAGATTGTGCAAGTTATCCGACGTTTAGGCTTAATTCATCTTGCTAATCAAGTTGTTAATTAGATCCTCGCGGTTACCGGTGTCTCCACCATCCTTGTAAAATGATTTCTTTCCATGCAATCCTTCTTTCGGCTTATGAAGTGCAAATGCACCCAAGAAGCTTGTAACCTCCTGAAAATGTGGACCAACAGTTGTAACTTGATGCATAATATCTTCCAAGCGTACAATGTTGTGCATCCCTAGTGCCTGACGATTGCACATTCACATATTCACGGTATTAAACTACCATAACTAAATTCTACCGATGTGGCCAAAAGGGAGATTAGGGTCATACCTGTTCGATAATGTTATTATCAATCAGAGGAACCTTCTGATTGTTCATCTTTCCATGACCTTTCTTATATATCAGCCCACCCACGTTCTTAGGATTTGGATATCTGCAACAAACAACCGATACTGCGTTAGGCAATGATACAGTTTACAGTAAAAGACATGCAGACAAAGGGCAGTAAGCATCTTTCTCTATCAGCCATCACGAGAAATGAACATGCCGTTTGGAGTGAATGTTGACCCGACACCAAAAGTTAAAGGGATCAACGAAGCAATCTATTGATACAAGTTCAGGTGTCACAGTACATCCCTGCTAAGCGCCTTTTGTGGGACAAAATCATGTGATCCATAATCACATCAAGGCATGAGCCTAAAGAAGTAGAATTTTTACCTTCTATAGCGTTTATATCCAAGTAGCAGGGATGCAAAAACCCTCCAACAAAATGGCAAGATGATTGAAGATGTTAAAATCATTACTTCTATGTTGCCACAACACACGAGTATTGAAGCATGTGAACAAGTTTCACCTATGTTAATCCTGACTAGCCCATGACAAAACCAATAATTACTTGAATAATCTTAAATTTGCGTAAGTACATCTCATATGCATGCAGAAGTTACGATCAAACGAGACACTATTCCATCACGGTTCATTAAAGATATACAGAAATGAAGCCTCATGATGGAGAACTTGATTTAGCAGACTCCTCCAAACCCAGAGCCTGATATCTTTCCCCTTCACTTAGAATTTTCTTTCCCTCCTCGAGCTTTATATTATCCAATCGAAGAGTTTTCTTTTTAAGCATCGGAATCTCTATTTAGTAATAGAATCAATACAATTTCGAAAGTTCTTGAGTTATGTACCCATATGTGATGAATGGTTAACCCTTTGAAGCATAATTAGGGTCCCCGGACTTGCTTTCATGAAGACACCATCAAATATTCTTCTCAACTTCAAGTTATGCAGGATCTTCCCAGTTCTTGGGTCATGTCATTTTTTCTGAAAACAAATGAAGATATGATAAGTCCGAGAATAGTCAAGAAGAGTATTGAAGGAATTATCTAAGTAACAAGAACATACCCATTAACGCGAATTATGAACAACAGATTTGACTTTGGTGCCAATTTCGTTGATTTTAACCTTCTTTCACTTTGTTTCATTATGATGAGATCCAATTCCTAGGTGCAATACAAACGGCCCGAAACTATTAAAAGAGTATCATGCTTTAAATCAACTAGTCGACATTAATCTTTGAGAGCTAAGCATCTCACAACAGCACAACCTTTACAAACAATCGTACCATTGTCCAAAGTTACAACTTCAATATTATCCTCATCTAAGGCTCGAAATCGAATGTGCATATACTTAAAAATCCAATAATGTTTCAAGTAGAAGTCTCATACTTTTCTAGATAACTACATTCTCATCTCCAAATTAAGCAAAACTATAACATAGCAGTAGCAAAATTTCTAAATTTGACATCCGCTAAAAAACTCTATAACAAGACACCGAATAAATATCAGATTTTCTTTACAGTTTGTTTGGTTCAATTGCTGAAATAGAATGGTTATTATTAAGAATATAAAAGATGATAAATAAAATAAAATGAGTATTACTTTATTTGGTTTACGGTTAAAGAATTTCTATATCAATGTTTAATTTCAAAAATATAAAATTGGAATGACAAAGGAATAACTAACAAAAACACATATTATTATTATTATTATTATTATTATTATTATTATTATTATTATTAATAAATTCTTTGTTATTATTAATTTTCTTCTATCATATGATTTTCCAACATTTTGCAGTGGTTATTTTTTTTATCCGACTCATGTCAGCATTCATTATATAGTCGCAATTGTAACATAAAATAACAATGGGATGATATTGATAATAAATATAACATAGGGCTTTAAATTATTTAAAAGTTATTTAGTTGAACAAAAAATAAGTTTCAACCTTATTTTAAATAACTGGACAAAATATTTAAACTTCAACATAATCTTCAATGTGTAACAAAAAACCTCCTCACTCACTCAAGTCTTCGAGAAGGCACAAGAGTGAAAAACACAAGTATTTGCGAAGTATGATTATGAATTTTGCCTAAAGCAGTATCCCTTTCATCATCTGTGAGTCCCTCTATCTCACCTAATGCACTATCTAACTGTTCAACTCTTTGTTGAATGTACATATCAGTCTTAATACTCTTACACAATTTATCTCCAATCTGATTCATGATATCACCCAATATTTTTGGTAACAACACTAAGTAAATTTGCACAGCTTGTTTCTTTCGTATCATTACTCCTTTTTTCCTCCTTGTTGAAGTATTTTCAGCTTGACTTTTAAGATTTGATGATTGAGGTTGGGTAAAAGACCCATCTATGTCATGCAAACTATGCTCATATTGATCTTCACCATCTTCATTTATCCTATCTGCACTTTCTTGCTTTTTCATTTCTTCGAGAATATTTGCAGCAGTTTGTGCGTCATTTCCAGTTGAACTATCTTCTCCATAGATCCCAGTTAATTCATTATAGAAATGAAAGTTCTTCCTTCAAAATTGAGCAGCATCTTTGTGACTACGAGAAGATGAAAAAAAAACAATTTATATAAATTACAAGAAAGTAGTTAAAGAAAATAATTAAAACAAGTTAAAAGTTCAATATTTACACTTAAGTAAGAATCTTATACATGCTCTTCAGTAATGATAGTCTTCCTTTCGATATCCAATCCGAATTCACTAGTATCTTTTCTTATCATATCATAAACAATGCTCCACTCTTTTTTTTTTAAGTCTTAATCTTAGACTCTATGTGAAATCTGACTTTTAAGTTTGAATTAGGGAGCTTTGTTGCTACCATTCTTTCTAATTAATTGAAATACCGAGCTTTAAATCCAGTATCAGCATTGTACGTTCCCAAATTATGTAAATCAACTATGCAAGAAACTAGCACAACATCCTCATCATAATTCCACTTTCTTTCGTTCCTTTTGAACTTTAAGAATCAATAGTTAACGGGGAATTTATCGACATACTTATCTCCCAAATTAAAGCAATATTGATAAATAAAAAATAATCATCATAATAAAGGAAAGATAAAAACATTCATAAAATCCTTCATACCAATTAACATTAAACATCAACAGTTTACGAGTCAATAGCAGTTATATACTTTTCCTTAACAACTGGATTGGCATGAAAATAATCCCCCTAAATCACTCTCTATAGAATTAAAACTGGTTTCATGCCTAATAAAATTATGAAATAAATAATAAGCTATTATAATTCAATTGTGTGTCTTTATTGGATAAAATGATGAATTTCTAAAAATAGCCTACCTAATTTTTAGTAATCCAAAACAACTCTCAATTGCATTATATGCAGTCATATGTTTCATATTAAAAAATTTCTCTGGCGTTCTTGGTTAGTAACCTTGACGCCATTAATTCAAATGGTATCTTTTACTCTTAAAAATTGCAAGGAAGCCTTCACAATTTGTGTAACCTTTGTCGACTAGGTAATAGTAACCTATATAAAAAAAGACACTACATAAGTTATTCAATTTACATTATCTCATATACAAAATTTTTAAATAATCTTCTTATATTAAATAGGAAAACTTACTATGAGGCACTTTTAGTCTCTGTCTCCTAGTAATTACATCACAAAGAACTCGACCATCAGTTACCAACCCTTCCTAACTAAAAAGAATATAAACAAATTGCATGTCAGGTGTGCACACACCTAACATATTTGTTGCAATGTCATCCTTACGAGTTCGAAATCTAAACTTACCTTTAATTGACACATTAACCTTGATATATGTCCCATCTAGAGTACCTAAGTAATTCTACAATTTAAATGAAATAAAAATAATGAGGAACCTTAATCATACTCATTATATTTTCTTATAAAAAGTTAAAGAATATCTAATAGTATGATTTGTTATTCTGTGATTTTTTTCTAAGTAGTAATATCAAACATGCTTAGGTATTTGAAATATGGCGAGTGATAAAGCTAGCAACTTTGATGAATTCTCCCACCTCATCAAACATGCTTAGGTATTTGAAATATGGCGAGTGATAAAGCTAGCAACTTTGATGAATTCTCCAACCTCAAAAGGTAGCTTAATGGACATGAGAGCTCAAAACCAAACCTTTTGAAGAACCCATATTTGGAATCGATTATGAGAGAACCCAACCACATAAGCTAGCCTATGGAAACAAAGAGCCTATAACCTTATAAACTCCACATCAGCCCCTTATATTATTGACGTGGGACAATTGTCCGTAACAATCAACCAATGAAACAGAAACGGATTAAAACATAAATGGGAATCTAAAGATTAATAAAAACTGGGGTTTCAATTTCATAGTGAAAATGAACTAAACATCTAAAAGAAAGGGAGAAATTCTCACCGACACTACACAGAGATTTTACTGGCAATTGATGGCAGAACGAGAGCAGGGGGTTTAACAAGTTTGGAGAAGAAGCTTAAACCCTGCTCTCATGGATATACATGACCGGACCTGAACCCAGTTGGGCCCATTTGTTGGGCTGGGCTTCTTGCAACCGAACTTATAATTTTTCAATTTTTATTAAAGTTTTTGTCTTTATTTAGTGATAAATTAATTCGTTTATTTTTATTAGTTAAAACGAATATGTTATGAATTAATACTAATTTTTAATAATTACAATTGCAATTGGTTTCATTTCAATGATTATATTATTTTATAATTAATTAAGATGTTACACTTTTTTATTTTTTAAAATTTTAGGAGAAATAAATTCATTCAGATTTAATTTGTAATAAATATTTTCGTAAAAATAATTGCATTAATATTTTAGTGATTACTCTTTATTATTTTCTCTATAAGTGAATTTCTATGTTAATATTTTATATAGTGTTTAGTCAATCTTCTTCTTTTTTTTTTTTAAATGGATACATTGTAATATGGGAAATTCTAATTACTAAAATATAAAACTTGATGATAAGTTGTTTAATTATTATTTTTTATAAATATGTTATACCTTTTTTAAAGATAGAATTTATAATCTTTATTTTTAAGATAGAATTACTTGTTTTATGAGTAAGTAATGGACATTAAATATGAAAATAAAAAATTGATAATTAACTCATAAAATCTGGATTATGAATTGCTGGAACAAGGCATGATGTCTTACAACCTTGTAGAGACTAGAACAAATCAATCAAACAAAATGATGAAAAACAAAGGTTGAATGGAAGAATTATGGCTTCCATCTCCTTCACTTGTTGCCACTAACTGCATTCTTCACAGCATCAGCTGCCCCTTGTGCCTTAGCCTGAATTGTCTGACCAGCCTGCAACATAATGCACAACAAGCAATAGTTCTGTTACCGCGATTTGTCGTAATTCCGGTTGAATTTTCCGGTAACCCATAATTTAAAATCTTGCCTCAGATGTTCTAAAAAACACCCAGAAGACATCTTCAAACCTACCTGTTGAGTTGATTCTATGGCAGAGTTAGCCATGTCCCTGGCCTTATCCATCATTTGGTTGCCCTTTTCCTGTTAAGAAATGAACATTTTAAGCATTAGCTTTTTCAGGTTATATCAGGACTTGGATATGAGAAAACACCATTTGAGAAGCTCACCTCAGCTTGGCCTTTGGTCTCACCAGCCTGGAAACTAGTTTTCTGGGATTGGTTCATCTTCAAATGATTGAATTCTATCTCTTTGAACAACAACTAAAAGTTAATGGAAGCTTATGATTTCTCAGGCCAAATTTATAGTTCCCTCATGTTCAATCCATTCACTAGTATAGTTCCTGTGTGCCTTGTAACTCGGGCAAGTGTCACCATACGAGTGTACTAAGAGCAATTCAGGCCCTGGAATCAGGGCACCTGTTGATAAATTCACTTCAAAGTTGGTTGAGATTATTAAGGGGTTTGTAGAAACACTTGGTCAAACACTTATAATTACTCGTTCTTCTTGAATTGTAGTCTGTAAAATCATTGAATATCACAAAGGAAAGATGACAAAAAGCCCAATTCTGAATTGATCTGGTCTGAAGTGGCAAACTAAAAAAAGAAGGGATAAAAAAAAAAAATCGAGCTCATGCTGAAAATCCAATTCAGAAAATGAGGTTGGGTTTGGACCTACCGAATTTTCTTCAGGTTCGAACTTGGACCCTAGGATACTCGAGTCCGGCCCGTTATAATTAGGAAGTATTGCATTGTTACATTAACATTTAACATCAGTAATCTATCTCGATTGGAGTTGATGCAACTATTTTCAACACAATGAATGATGTATGTAGTTGGTTGCATTAGTTTCAATTTTCTAATATACAGGTATTGGTAGAAGACAAAGAACTCTCTGAGATCTGGTAAAAAATTGTGATGAATAATCTACAAAATTTGTTTACAAATAAGTGGGAGAAAACAACCAGCAATAAAGCAAACATAGTCAGCTCAGAGTCTGGTAACCTAAAGGCTCTTGTGAACCATCCTGTCTTGTCTCCCTTCCCACTAAAGATGGCATCCATGGAAACAGTTTGCCAAGCTCCTTGCTTATCTTGCTGGGAGTTACCTGCCTGTCTTTGATCCCAAACTTTGCTCTTTCAATGGCTTCCATGATATCTTCCCTTGTCACAGTCTCACCACCTGCACAGCAGATATTTTGGTCAAGCTTACTTACTCCTTAGGATTCCAACTCTTGAGTAAGAAGTTCATCATGAGTTGGAAGTTATTAGGTAAAATTGACACAATCAAATGTTATCATGCCATAACTTCAAGAAACAATGGTATCTCGATTCTGTAGAAATAATATTTTTGCTGATTTTGACGATCCTCAATAATGATAGATCATGAGAGATTAGAGATGCCATAAAATTAGTGATAGTTTACTGCAATGCTAAAGCAAGGATTGACTTGAATGAAAGTCATCACTTTACCTCTCCTAGCAGAGAGTAAAGCAGCTTCATTCACGATGTTTGCAAGATCAGCACCAACAAAACCTGGGGTCAAAGAGGCTATTAGGTCACACATGAGGTACTTGTCTTCTTCTAGAGGAACTCCTCTCAAATGTACAGCCAAGATCTTTCTCCTTCCTTCTTCATTTGGCTCTCCAACAAGAACCCTTCTTGAGAATCGACCGGATCGACAAAGGGCTGGATCTAAAGCTTCTGGCCTGTTAGTGGCTGCAATAACAACCACCTTCATGTCTGACTCAAATCCGTCCATTTCTGTAAGCAACTACAAAAACAGAAAAAAGAAGTCATACCAAAAACAAGACATATATCAAACACACAATGGTAGGATTCATTTTAAGATAATTGTACAAATAATGCATGTAAAAAATGGTAACCTAGTGTATATTACTGACAAGGGTAACCAGCTGAATCAAAAGGTGAGAAAGGACATGTCAGAAATACTTCTATACGTTGTTGGTTATCAAATAACTGTATACTTAAACCCAGGATTCAGTAACAACACAGGATGTCTATAACAATAAGTTGCATATAAGAAAGTGATGGAAGAAATTTGAATTGCAAGCTTACTTGGTTAAGGGTTTGGTCACGTTCATCATTGAAACTTCTACCACGTTTTCCCCCAACTGCGTCAAGTTCATCTATGAATATGATAGATGGTGAACATTTCCTTGCGACATTAAATAGATCCCTAATGCGAGCTGCTCCTCTTCCAACAAACAACTCCACAAATTCACTGGCAGAGACACTGAAAAATGGCACTCCTGCTTCTCCAGCCACTGCGCGGGCTAGTAACGTTTTCCCGGTTCCTGGAGGGCCAACCAGCAATACCCCTCTGGGCAACTTTGCTCCTAGCTTTTGATAGTTTGTAGCTCCTTGTAGACAAGAAACTACCTAAAAGATGAACCATGTCAATGAAGACAAAAAATGGAAATTTGCTATAGCAATCCAGTGATATACTCAACTAAAAATTCAAGAAATGGAAATCTCTAAAGATAAAGATGAAAACTATACAATATTAGGCTCAAAAACAGGACACAGACGTGAAGCAATCCTACAAAGTTCAAAAAGATCAAATAAACCAGTTTGGAAAAGGTGCGGAAATTTCTATGCAGTTTAGCTCATAGAGACCCAAATGAGAGATATGAAGTAACAAAGTTGTTAAGGTCATGCTTATTCATACTTCTACATGGTGGAACTTATGACAATTTTAAGGTTCAACTGAAAGTATCATTTAGTTACAAAGCAATAGTTCAAGTCACATTTTCCAGAAACAAAAGAAGACTCCTATGTTGTCACTATCCAGATGATGCAGACTAAAATATGTAAAGATTTAATACAACAGCACGGGGACAAATGTAACAGGAAGCCTATTCTTCCCAGACTTTGTCGTATATCACATCTATTAAAGAATTTACATTGATAATCCTTAGCAAATGGTATCGTTAATTATAATATGTTAATGTTTGGGCAAGCTTCAGGAAGACAATTATGGAACGGGTAAAACTAGAAAGTTTTGTATTTATTCTTTTTGGCCATAATGCTAGATTCATTAGGGTTTTTTTTTTTCCGGTGTCTGCGGCTCCAAAATCTACCTCACAATTAGAAGTTAATAGCTGGTTTAACAGAGACATCTTTGCAATGGTAGCAGCCAGGATGTCTACAGCAGCCTCACTGCAACACATCCTAACTTTAGCCAAAGGCTATATTCACAGAGTTATGCAGTTGCCTTTTACAAAAGTTTGAACTAATAGAAATACTCGTTATTTCGTGAAAGTGCCACTCTTTCTAGGTGAGCACATAATCAGAACCAAATCAAATTATATGCAAAAAAGGAAATATGTTGTAGTTACAATTACTCCTGTGACACAAGATCAACAATTCAACAAGCAATTGGCAACTTGATATGATAGGAATGGAATTAAAGGTTACCTCCATGAGCTCTGTCTTAGCAGTATCAACCCCTTCCACATCATCAAAGGTGACAATTTGGCTATTAGGTCTCCGCTTTCTTGCTGGACTATTAGCCGCATAAACTTGACGATAAAGAAGCCACATTAGAGGTGTTAGAGGAATCCATAGTGTTAGTATGGTAATCAACACACTCCTAATCGACATCAAAACTGATTGTGGGGCTGAGCTGTATGTTGTTCCTCTTTCTCTCATCAAACGTAGAAGAAACTTCTCATCATGATCTATTTGCCTTGTAGAAAATTGCCACTGAGGAGTAGATTGCCGGGGCCGTGCAAATATCTTTAGCACATTTGTGCTTGAAGCTCCAGTACTAGCAGCGACCTCACCTTCTCTTGTAATTACATCACCTAGATTCTCATCCTGAACATTGGTCACAACAGGGTTCTCTTCTGAGATTTTGGTGACCTCAGAGTTTTTGGTCACAACAGGGCTTTCTTCTGAGATTTTGGTGACCTCAGAGTTTTTGTTAAAATATATACGACGAGACCCTTCTTCAAGTAAAACTTTTGTGACAGAACCACCTTGAAGGCTAGCAATCAAGTCAGAATAAGGAACATTCTTTGGAGATGGAAATGCTGTTAATCTCAAAAACAAATAGCACATCCCAAATGCAACAGATATAGAAATGTAAAGAGACAATCTTTTCGTGTTCTTTCTCAAGAATGTTCCAAAATCAATCAACACAGACCTCACTGAGATTCTCTTCAATCTCGTTGACAATAACCGCAACCTTGGTCGAAGTCTCAACGAAAACCTCCTCCTTCCATTACTAACTTCTGATTTCCTCAAATGGATTTGCTCATCTCCACTGCTTCCATTCATTGGTCCAATTCTGTTCCCACTAGCCAACTGAAGCTGAGGCCTACCATAATAATCACCAAAACCCAGCAACCCAACTTCATTATCCACCGTGTGCAGTGGCCTAAACCTATTCCTGTGACTGTAAAGCACCAAGTGCTGAAATTGGCTCCTGTGACACAGCACCAAAGAAGGGATCGCATCTGAACTATAACAAAGTGTTGAGCATTTCCTCAAAGACTTGACCTTTCCTCCATGAACACCAAACTTCTTTCTATTACTAAAGAAGCCACTATCACAAACAACACAAACTGAAGACATATCACTCCAAAACAAAAGGAACTCCAAATTGTTCGCAGACAGACTTCAAGAACACCCATCAATACGAAAAACCCATCATTTATTCTTGAACAACCAATCGTATAACCTGCTAGAGTGTTGTGAAACTGCCAAAACAGAAAGGTTTCTTCACCTGGTTTTTAAGATCTTGAGTACTACCAAGATACGCAGTAAGCAGCTCGCGGTTTCGGACAGATAAGAGACTCTGCTGACCGGTCTTGTTGGGCTTTAGAGTGAAGATCCAACGGTTAATAATTTACTCAAATTCATTTTTATTCCTGATTTTTATTACTAATAAAATTTGAGTAAGAAATTGAAATATAAATACACATTAAGAAAAGCTATGTATCCTCATGTAAATATCATTTGGAACTATATTACGGTTAAGTATAAATTATATTATCAAATAAATGATTAAGTATAATTTTCCTCTGGAGCTGAGGCGTTGAGCCCTGATTGGTTTCCATAGCCTAGGAATCTGTTCCAGATTAATGCCTGCTGACAATGTATATACTCTTATAAATTATGTAATTTTAAGTATGTATTATCAAATCCCTAAATAAAAAAAAGTATGTATTATCAAATTATCTAATATTAATTTAGAGAGGTTTTAGTTAATTAAGGAGTTTACATGCAAACAGTCTTTTGATGGGACAGGGAGAAGCTGCTTGTTGCTAAGCGCAAAATCTAAAATACCCACGTCAGTTTCATGTTTCCTTTGACAAATTTGTAGGGTTTTACTTTGTGGGTGTTCTTTAAAATTCTAAATTTTCGTTTGTTGAAAAGATTTGGTGGTGAATTTAGGATTTTGAGATTGACCAAAGTTGCTACCAAGTCAAAAGTGGCAGATATTTTTGACTTTTCTTATGAAGTTGGACAACATTTAATTGCATTTTTCAGTTTTTCAATAACTTCTTGGTTAAGTTACATAATATGATCATAATAAAAATAATAAAGTAACTCAATAAATGATCTAAATCAATGAATCGAAGTCCGGGTGAAAAATGAATTCCAATCAGTGTGGATCGGACCTATATTTAGCCTATGATGAGGAAGCCCGATATGGAAACTATATATAAAGATTAAGATCTTCTGCAATTGTTCATATTATTTGTAAGCGTAAGGATTTTCTGACTTGATAAGAGAGAATACGTTTTGAAAAAACTGTAGAAAAACTTTACTGTGTTCCGGTAAGTAGTTCCCGTGAAGACGACAGTAGATTCAGGCTCGTTTTGGCTTTGAAAATCTCATTTGAAGTTATGGAATCGAAATCAGCTTCACGTTCCATCTGGCATACGTAACTAAGGTCTCGTTACGTGTTACATATAATATTAGAGTGGTGACGTGATCGGGTGGTTAAAAACAAAGATTTTTCTATTTTTCTTCATAAGATTATCGGAGAGTTAACTTCCGGTTCTTAGTTTTTTCTTGCCCATTATCATATGAAATTGGTAAAAATGTGTTTAGCTTTGAGAAATAGCTTGAAAATGAGCCTAGGAATGCAAAAAAGACCCCAAAATTGCCTAAAAATTGCCCAAATGATCGAGGGCGATAAATGCCATCGGCGCATGTGCCATCCGAAGGGTGGTTAGTTTGGCGTTGGCAACATGTGGGTGGTTGCACGCGCCAAACAATTGAGAATTTTGGAGCGCGTGTGATGTATGCGCCACATGAACCCCTAATTGTCGGCGTGTGGGTGCGCATCTACGGTGGGCACGTGCGTGGCATGTGCACCCTGCGCCCACTTGTGACTAATGCGGGGATTGAAGTCAACCCATTACAGGAAAAACTAACAATTTTCAAATTTATAAAGTGTGTTTTCCATTTTTTGGATTTATTACATTAGTAAGAAATTAAAGTTTAACTCCAAAAAAGGAATTAAAGCGTTTTGAAGCCAATTTCAAGTAAATTTTCATGCTTTAGACATCATACGAAGGAGATTCAAGTTTTTGTGTCTCGTGTCTCATGTTTAGTGTTCGGGATCACATGATAGTCACTTGAAGGTTTTTAAAACATTCTAAAGCCATTTTTTTTTGTGAATTTTCATGCAACGAACTTGCCATAGGGGAGATATATGAGATTTTCGTGTTACAAATGGTTGGTTCAGTGTCTGGTGACGCACAATAGTCACTCTAATGTGATTTTTTGTTACAAAAGTCTTAAATAAAGTTTTTAGAGAATGTCTTCAGTACTATTGTGTGATAATGAGATTGTATATTCCAGTTTTTGCATTTATTGATGTTACATTGTCACATATCATATGTCATAAAAAATGTGAGGATAACATAGAGATGTATCCCTTATGTTTGTATACTTTTTGAGTACTATCGAGGATATAGTTAACACAGTAGCTTTTCGAGTCAGTATTTTGAATTATTTTGCTTGCACGTTGGGGGATGTCTTTGGTCTCATGTTTGGTTATTCTGTCCAAAGGTGTTAGCCTTACATAAGATTTGAGATGTGCATAAAGACATTAGATAGAAGAAAGTCATTGCTTGAATGATCTATTCACCCACATATAGTAGTGCCATGAGAGTTAATGGTTCGTACTCCGATTGCTTTTATTTAGTTGCATATATTATGTATTCAGCCCATAGGTATTTCATAATATATGTGACCAGATTCTCGGTACATATACTATTTAATGGCTTTGAGTATCGCTGTTGTCTTACATTTTTGCTTATCTAAACATTGTCATTTTGCAGTCAACGTTTCGGTTAACAATATCAGTATCACCATTGAAACCCTGACTAGTTTCAATATGAAGAGTGAACAAAGGATGTATCGAATGCTACAAAGATAGCTAAAATTGATATGGCCATACGGATGGATATGCCATCTCCACCTATATCTATGAGCTCAAGAGCTTATAAAGCAGCTTATGCAGCTTAGGATCGGTCTAACAGATTTTGTTGTATGACTATTAAGAGATTCATACCTGACCATCTACTCAGTGGACTTTCAGACATAGACATAGCGAAGGAGTTTCTTGATAATGTCTCCCAAAGGTACACAATCTCACCTAATGTTGAGATAAGTGCCTTGTTGAAAGAATTATTCTCTATGAGATATACGGAAGAAGGAGGAGTGATAGAGTACATATCAAGAATGATCTATCGTCACAGTAGACTGAATATGCTCTTCCTAATGTCTTCATAGTTCACCAGACTTTAAGTACACTCCCTCCAGAGTTTAGTAATCTCGTGATGAAATATTATTTTCTGGATGAGCACAAAGCGTTGCTGTAAAGCAACTAAAGGGAAGACAAAGATAAAGTCCGCTAAGTTCAAAGGTAGAACATCAAAATCTTCTCCACATGTTGATGCTGGTCAATCCATTGCTGGTAAAGGTCATGCAGACATAAAGAAGCTAACAATATAAGGCCTAAAAGGAAAGACTGAGACTATCAGGTAACTCATTGGCTTATCAATTTATGAATCTAATTTGTGATAGTCACATTAAGTACTTGGTGGCTATAAAGTGGAGCATCTGATCGTAGTACTTCCACGATGCAGGGGTTCATATCTAGGATAGAGCTAAATAGGGGGTGGGCGGGAAGAAATTGATGGTTGACAACAATCAAGAAGCTAATGTAATATCTATAATGTTACCTTTCCTCATGTGTCCTCGTAGGATATATTTTGAGTACTTATGACAGTTATATCTCATGATGATATAGAGTTACATCAAATGACTGTCAAAATTGCTCTCCTAAATAAAGACCCTTATGAAGAGGTCTCTATGGAACAACCTGAAGGATTTCAAGATCCAGATGAAACTGACATGGTTGGCACATTAAGCAGATCAATATATGATTTACATCAAACTTTCTGAAAGTGATACCTTACATGTGATGAGGTTTTAACCCTTTTCAGTTTCATAAAAAATAAAGTTAAAAAGATGTCTGTACTATGAGGTTATGGGGAGCAAAATTATCTTCCTATTACTGTATATGGATGATATATTACTCACATTAAATAACTTGACTATATTGTATGAGGTTAAGAAACTTTTTGTCATATAATTTGACATAAAGGATCTTGATGAATCATCTTTTGTCCTTAGTATTTGGATCCATCAAGACAAATCTCAACACTCATTAGGCCTCTCGCAAAGTGCATACATTGAGTATGAATTACAAAGGTTTGATATGGTTAATTATAAACCTGTTGTAGCACCAATCACTCATAGTGAGAGGTTATCTTTGGCCTAACGTCTAAAGAATAAAGTAAATAGAGTGACTGTGAGGAATGTTTCGTATTCTAGTACAGTTGATAGCCTAATGTCTGCTTAGGTAAGTACTAGGATGGACATTGCATTTACTATTTGACTATTTGGTAAATATCTAGTTAACCTACATATAGACCATTGGAATGCAGCCAAACAAGTGTTGAGATACTTAAGGGAACTAAGGGTTATATGTTAACATATAAAAAAAGTCAATAGTCTAAACCTCATAAGAAATTTAGATTCAAATTTAAGCTATGTGTACGGATGATCAAAAGTTCACTTAAGGTTATAGTTTTAAGTTTACAAATGGTACAATGTCATAGAAGAGTGTCAGGTAGACACGAGTAACTTCCTCGACCATGCATGCAGGATGTATGCTATGGGGCTACTTTAAAAACAGCTTAGCTCAGAAACTAGATTTCTAGGTTGTATGTAGTTGATTCAGTGGCTATACTCATTCGGTTGTACTGTGATAATCTTGCTGCTATGTTATTTAGTAACAACAAAAAATATCACAGGGTCTTAACATTTAGAGGTTAAATATTTGACCATAAAGGAGTTGATTTGAAATAGGTGACATTAAGATTTGGAGCATTTAAAGACTAAGGAACTGTAAGTCAATCCTTAACTAAAGGACTTCGCCCACTTATGATTGTAAGACAAGTATATGGTATAGGTGCTTTGAAGTCCTTAGACACTGTTAGTTAGGGGATCATTACGTTTGCTCCATGTACAATTGTACATCTATACATTTGATATATTATGATAGTATGATGGTTCATCAATAAAGATGATCATCATTTATCCTCAGTAATATGTGTTATCATACATTGCCATAATACGTGTGAAAATCTTAAGATTTGTGTCGATCTTAAGCATGTAAAGGTCTATAGGCATATATACAAATTGACCTAGAGTCTATGTCATTTAGACGTCTATAGTTTTATACGGATATCTATGAATTATGATATAACATAGGGGGATATAAGTTTTTTTATCTTATAAAGGTTCCCTAATGCAGTTTAACATTTAGTTAGAAAACATAAAGGGTTTCTCTTATTCAGTTTAGCATTTGGTGAGAGAAAACAAGTTTTCTTTAATTTTGTTTATCATTCAATAAGAAAAAAAACAAGATTTCTCTAATGTTGTTTATTATAAAGTTAGAAAAATTGAGACCTTCAATCAAAGATGACAAATAAGATCATACATCTAACATCCTAGTTTGCCACACTTGATTTTCTCATTCATGCTAGTAAGGTATTAGATATGCATGATTATATTAGACCTATGTCATACATGATACATTTATTTGATATTTTTCGGTATCGAAAGTCTTACTGGACGAAATGATGGACTTACGTTATCTTTGGATCAAATGTTTTCTTTTTAAATCTAGTTGACTAATACAGTAGTGTGACTTAACCAAGTTTTAAAACTGTTTTAAACTTGATTCAATACCGCAATTAAGTATTATCCAAAGGGGAGAATATTGGATATTTTTTACTTTTCTCATAAAGTTGGACAACATTTAATTGCAATTTTTAGCTTTTCAATAACTTATAGGTTAAGTTACATAATTTGATTCGGATAAAGATAATAAAGTGGCTCAATAAATGATCTAAATCAATAGGTAATGTTTGGGTAAAAAATGAATCCGAATTATTATAGATTGGACCCATATCGGGCCTTTGATTCAGAAGCCCGATATGGAAGCTATATATAAAGGTTAAAGTCTCCTGCAGTTGCTGATATCATTTGTAAACATAAGGATTCTCTAACCCATTAAGAGAGCTTATGTTTTGAGAAAACAGTAGAAAGACTTTACTGTGTTCCGGTGAGCAATTCCTGTGAAGATGGCGGTAGATTTACACTCGTTTCGGGTTCGAAAAGTTCGTTTGAAGTTATGGAACTAAAATCAGGTATTTTTCACATTTCTTCATTTATTGCCCTTTCACTTTCAATCTGGGATACGTAACTAAGGTCTCATTACATGTTGCAAAAACATCCTTTCTTTCTGGTTTTTTTGTTTATGATGCTCCATTGTTACATAAGGATTGAGGCTTGCATAGCTCAGGCTAATGGAAATTCAAGATTTTTAGAGGTTGTTTTGTGTTTGGCTTAAATGTATACTTGAAACTGATTACTCGTTTCTTCATTTTCTTCCCCTTATTAAGTTCTATTTATTCGGTTCGACCCGAGGAGTTGTTATTTGTAATTGCTAGCAATAAGGACCATATGTGATGGGGACTTAGCCGATATCTCTTGCCTTCACTTTTTGTCTCGAGAAATTTGGTTTTGTTCTTAGTATTTTGAAACTCAGGCTGTTTTTGCCCACCTGATGATTGAAATTTTCATTAATTTGCTTTAAGGTTTGCATCTGTGTATGATGCAAGGTTTTTGAGTGGCTTGCCTAACACATAAATTCAGTTTATACTTTTTTCTCTGTCAATGCATACCAAGTTTCACTAAGAATATGGACTATGTTTTCAGGGTTTGGCTTTGTTGGTACATGGAGTCAGTTAGTGGATCTCAATGTCTGGTGCCATGGAAAAGAAAGGAATAGATGATTATGAACCAAGGCTACTCCCTTCACCTAGACAGTTGGAGAAATTTGGTGTTGTAAAGAGGTTGCTGATGAACCTTGGGGTTTATGGGGTACTTATTACCTGACTCTTGAAAAACCAACCCTCATGTCTGCTGTATTCCCAAGCTGATGAAACTATAAATTTGTTGTAGAAACTGGTTATATATGAGAAATCTGTAAATCTAAGCATGTATCTCAAAACACAAGTTCATTTACATGCAAACAGATAAATGTATGATATTAACGTATTTAACAATGGAAGCATAATTGAAAAATATACCTCTAGCCATTGCTCTGATGATGTCCAGCAACGTCTCTAATAATTTTGAATCTTCTAGCCTCTTGTTTCCACAATGTGATGGTGTTGAATATTCTGTTTCATGTATAAGAGGATAGGGACCAAACACATTTATATATTGCTTCATCACCTGTACCCATCATGAAGAAAATTGATGAAGTATGGGAATTAACGTTTGCGTGGTTAATGGGTTAAACATTAAATGGACCATATTCTTAACAATAGGAACAGTAAGAAGAGTTCGTGAAATCTTACATTCTCCTACTTGGTCCATTTAACCCAACATCAAACATAATAAGAAACCAAATATATGAATTAACCATATGTTTATTTTAGGTCCAAATTAGATGATATTTCTCAAAACCAATTAAATATATGTGTGCACAAAAACATATGAGAAAACATCAAATTAAATAAGTGTTCCATTGAAGCAACAAATGTACAATAAAAATCACATTATGGAACCAAGTCCTATTTGCACTACATGATCCTTAAACTGCTTAGGTGGCATGCCTTTAGTTAAAGGATTCGCAATCATCAAATCAGTGCTAATGTGCTTTATGACAACTTTCTTTTTCTTAACACGTTCTCTTATGACTAAATACTGAATGTCGATATGCTTACTTCGACTTCCTCTCTTGTTTTTTTAGCCATAAAACTGCAGTTGAGTTGTCACAGTATAACCTTAATGGCTTAGAAATTGAATCGAGAACTCTAAGACTAGATATAAAACTCTTCAACTATACACCATGCGAGGTGGACTCAAAATATGATACGAACTTAGCCTCTATAGTAGAAGTAGCAATCAGGGTCTGTTTGGCACTTCTCCAAGATATATCTCCACCAGTTAGTATGAAAATATAATCAGATGTTGATTTCCTTGAATCAATGCAACTAGCAAAGTCTGAATCGGAGTATCCAAGTACTTCCAGGTTCTTAGTTCGCCTGTAGTCAACATCTGGATTACTCTGATATCTACCTAACAATCTAACAACATATGCGATGTTAGGTCAAGTGTAGCCCTGAGCATACATAAGGCTTCCAATAGCTGAAGCATATGGAATGTTCTTCATGTTTTCTCGTTTAAAATCATTTTTCAGACATTGATTCAAATTGAATCTATCACCCTTCACTATGGTTACTACACTTGGTGCACAATCTTTCATCCCAAATCTCTCTAAAACTTTGTTGATATAGTTCTCTTGAGACAAACCCAAAATGCCTCGAGATCTTTCTCTATAAATCTTTATGCCGATGAAATAAGATGCCTCACCCATATCTTTCATATCAAAATTTTTTGAGAAAAATTCTTTCACCTTATATAGCAAACCTTTATCATTAGTTGCAAGTAAAATGTCATCCACTTATAACACAAGAAAACAAGTTTTACTTCCACAAACCTTCTGGTATAAACATTGGTCCATTATATTCTCTTCAAAACCAAATGAAGTAATAACCTCATGGAATTTTAAATACCACTATCGGGAGGCTTGTTTTAATCCATATATGAATTTATTAAGCTTGTAGACTAAATGCTACCATCACTAGAGGAGAATCTTTTAAGTTGTTTTATGTAAACCTCTTCCTCTAGTTCACAATTGAGGAACGCCATTTTCACATTCATTTGATGTAACTCAAAATAAAAATGAGCTACCAATGCCATGATTACACGAAGAGAATCTTTCTTATATACATTAGAAAATGTCTTTGTATAGTTGATTCCTTCCCTTTGAGTGAACCCTTTGGCAGCAAGTCTTTCCTTATGTCTCTCAGTGGTGCCTCGTGAGTCTTTCTTTGTCTTAAAAACCCATTTATATCCAATGGTTTTCACACCATTTAGCAACTTAACGAGATCCCAGACTTGGTTAGATGCCATAGAATCCATCTCATCTTTCATAGCATTATACCACAAGTCCGATTCCTTAGTACTCATGGCCTGTGAAAGTGTTTCAGGATCATTTTCGACTCCAATGTTGTAATTTGACTCTTGTAAATACACTATATAATCACTAAGTATTCCTGACCTTCTAACTCTAGTAAATCTCCTCAATGTTGTATCATCATCATTTGGAAGAACTTGTTGCTCAACAATTTTTGATTGTTCCTCATTTACAACTTGATCTACTGGGTTAGTATTAACAGCTTGTGGAACTTCAGTAATTAGTTATCCAACACCCATTTCAACTTAAGGGGTATGAATGACAATTAATCTATCACTTGAGCCAGAGGGTTGAGCTTCATAATGGCCTTTTTCAAAAATTATGTCTTGAAATTGACAACTTTCACTGATCAAGTCATTCTCAAGAAATTTTGTATTTCTTGATTCCACAATTCTAGTGTTGTGAGATGAACAATAGAATCTATACCCCTTAGACCTTTAAGCATATATGATAAAATGCCCACTAATGGTCCTTGGTTCTAGCTTCTTCTCTTGTGGGTTGTAAATTCTCACTTCAGACGGGCATCCCCAAACGTGTATATACCTCAACTAGGTTTTCAACCCTTAAATAACTTAAAAGGTGTCTTTAAGACAACTTTAGTTGAAACTCGGTTTAATATATACACAGCCGTCTTTAGAGGAATTGAGGAAGTTTTGTGTTACTCCTTATACTTCTCACCATGTCCATTAAAGTTTAGCTTCTTCTTTCTGCCACACCATTCTGATCTGGAAAACCAGGCATAGTATACTGGGCAACAATCTCATGTTCTTGAAGAAACTTCGTAAAAGGACCAGGCACTTATCCACTTTCAGTGTATCTACCATCGTACTCTCCACTTCTATCTGACCTCATGATTTTAATAAAATTTTCACATTGATTCTCCATTTCAACCTTAAATATTTTAAAGACATCCAAAGCTTCATCCTTAAAACAAAGTAAGTAAAGATACATATATCACGAATAATCATCTATGAAGGTGATAAAGTATTTCAGAATATTTGTGTCCATATCTGGACAACAAATATCCGTATGTATGATTTCTAACGGGTTTGTACTCCTCTTGACACCCTTTTTAGACTTGTTAGCTTGCTTACCCTTAATGCAATTCACACAAGTCTCAAAGTTAGCAAAATCCAAAGTACTAAGTACCCCTTCATTTACTAATCTCTTAATTCTCTCATTGGAGATGTGTCATAATCTGCAGTGCCATAACATAGAGGATTCTTCATTTACAACACATCATTTCAATCCAGTAGTGACATGCATCGAATTGTAGGCATCATCATTTTGTAACTGAATGTAATAAAGACCATCAAATAAAGTACTATAACTAATAACTTCAGATTCATTACATAAACTGAAACCAGAACCTAAAAAGTTAAAGGAAAAATCAAAAGGTACAAGTCTTGATATAGAAATCAAAATTTTAAAAAATTTGGAACATCAAAGATCTTTTCTAAACATAAAATAAAGTCACTGCTTAAAAGTAAATTGCAAGTGTCAATGGCTTCCACATGTGAACTCACCTTGCTTCTTGAATAGATGTATTGTTCACTTCTCATCGACTTCCTTAAGTTTTGCATACCTTGCAAGGTATTTGAAACATAGATTGTAGAACCAGAATCAATCCATCATGTGTTATTGTTGGACCCCGTTCCCAGAGCCTAACCTTTGGACTCCTGAAGCCTTGTGCTTATTACTCTGTAGGTCATTTGCTGTCACCTTGCAGGGTCTTTAGCTGTCACTTCACAATCGTGGTGAGCGCACACTAATTAAACACCAAAATCATATGTTGAATTATTCATACCAAATGTAGCTTTAAGTCTCAAATTTGTTCTGAAACAAGAATCGCCTCAATCGGAGTTTTACAACTCAAGGTATGCCTAAAACGCTAAAGCGCGCACATACTCCAATTATGTTCTCCCAACCGACCTCTTACTTTTTCTAAGGCAACCTCTCTCAAATCTACTCCAAATGATACAAATTTTTATGGGGATATAGATACATGTCTTATCAATCCATTGCTTTAAGAATCACTTCATTCGGAGGTCGGATGGGGAAGTTATGACCAAAAGAAACAAACATATTTAAGTCCTTGATCATGCTGTGACATGTTTTGGCGCGATTGTCATAACTTTCACCACAAATGTTGGATTAGTTTTGTTCTTGGACCATTAGAAAGAAGACTTCGAGATATAAAACTCTCATGAAGACCACAAAATGAGATTCGGCCTCTAACTATGTAAAAAATCATCATCTTTCCCGTATATGTCCGTTAAATGGACATCCATGTCCGTTTAACGGACATGAATCGAGTGCAGGATGCC
>JAOSBK010000001.1:30930342-30942431 GCA_027568895.1 Erythroxylum shatona | reverse complement strand
TTCTTGGTCGGTCAGATAAATCCCAATTCATTGAGAAAGTTTGGAGAAACAGCTGAGAAGTGTTTGAACCCAGAAGGAGGTCGGAGGCCTACTATGCTCGACGTGTGCTGGGACTTGGAATACGCATTACAGCTGCAACAAACTAAAAAAATCAAAGAGCCCCTCGATGACAGCAGAACATACGTTTCTTCAGATTTCACAATGTCCCAAGTGCAGCAGCTGAATTTTTGCAGCTTCCCTGCAGAAGATTCTTTCTCCATAGGGCGCAATGTTGATGATTCAGATGCAACTGGTGGTGTCTGAATGCTCTTGCCAACTAGAAGTTGATGAAATTTCCTACTTTCATTTGTATGATCATAAATATGTTGAGTTGAAATTGATGGATATTATTCCTCTACATATCTAGACGTGTAATGTCAGTACCCCTATATGAGCAAGTAACTGCTTTTGTTTTCTTCGTTTGTGTGGTGTTTTTGTACTAAAATTGCAGCAGGAGGGTAAGAGTCATGAATAACATGGCTAGAATACAGAAATTTGAAGGACTAAAAAGATCCCTAGTGCGAGCTGCTTCTCTTCCAACAAACAACTCCACAAATTCACTGGCAGAGACACTGAAAAATGGTACTCCTGCTTCTCCAGCCACTGCACGGGCTAGTAATGTTTTCCCCGTTCCTGGAGGCCCAATCAACAATACCCCTCCGCGTAACTTTGCTCCTTGCTTTTGATAGTTTGTAGCTCCTTGTAGACAGGAAACTATCTAAAAGATGAACTGTGTCAATGGAGATAAAAAAATAATGGAAATTTGCAATAGCAATCCAGTGAACAACTCAAACTAAAAACTGATTGTGGGGCTGAGATGTATGTTGTTCCTCTTTCTCTCATCAAACGTAGCAGAAACTTCTCATCATGATCTATTTTTCTTGTAGAAAATTGCCACAGAAGAGTAGATTGCCCGGGCCTTGCAAATATCTTTAGCACATTTGTGCTTGAAGCTCCGCTAGTAGCACCGACCTCACCTCTTATAATTGCATCAGCTAGATTCTCATCCTGAACATTGGTCACAACAGGGTGACCTGAAGAGTTTTTGTTAAAATATATGCGACGAGACCCTTCAAGTAAAACTTTTGTGACAGAACCAATTTGAAGGCTAGCAACCAACTCAGAATAAGGAACAATCTTTGGAGATGGAAATGCTGTTAATCTCAAAAACAAATAGCACATCGCAAATGCAACCGAAATAGAAGTGTAAAGAGACAATCTTTTTATGTTCTTTCTCAAGAATGTTCCAAAATCACTCAACACAGACCTCACTGAGATTCTCTTCAATCTCGTTGACAATAACCGCAGCCTTGGTCGAAGTCTCAATGAAAACCTCCTCCTTCCATTACCACCTTCTGATTTCCTCAAACGGATTTGCTCATCCCCCCTGCTTCGATTCATTGGTCCAATTCTGTTCCCACTAGCCAACTGAAGTTGAGGTCTACCATAATAACCTCCAAAACTCAGCAACCCAACTTCATTATCCACCGTGTACAGTGGCCTAAACCTATTCCCGTGACTGTAAAACACCGAGTGCTGAAATTGGCTCCTGTGACACAGCACCAAAGAAGGGATCGCAGCTGAACTATAACAAAGTGTTGAGCATTTCGTCAAAGACTTGACCTTTCCGCCATGAACAACAAACTTCTTTCTATCACTAAGAAAACCACTATCGCAAAAAACACAAACAGAAGACATATCACTCCAAAACAAAAGGAACTCCAAGTTTTTTGCAGAAAGGCTTCAAGAACCACCATCAATACGAAAATCCCATCATCTACTGTTGAACAACCAATCATATAACCTGCTAGAAAGTTGAGAAACTGGTAAAGAAGAAAGATTTCTTTACCTGGTTTCTGAAGACCTTGAGTATTAGCTAGATACCCGGCAAGCAGCTGGCGGTTTCGTACGGATAAAAAGACTCTGCTTACTGGTCTTGTTGGACTTTAGAGTGAAAATCCAACGGTTGATAATTTACTCAATTTCTTACTTATTCCTGATTTTTATTATAATTTTTATTGATCTTTAATGTATAAATCTTGAATAAAGATAATATTATATCACCAAATATTCAATTAAAATTTTAATCTTTTATTAAAAAGTAATTATATTTTTGACACTATTTTAATCCCATATTATAAATAAAAATATCTAATTGTTACTAGTTTTGGGAACTAAATAACTACCACCGGTATGTTGCCGCTTTGAACCGCCAAAAGCCAGGAAACGACACTGGAGCTGGCGGGTTGAGCGCTGATTGGTTCCCATAAACTAGGAATCTGTTATGGTTTCATGTGTGCTCACAATATATATACTCTTATAAATTATGTAATTATAAATATGTATTATAAAATTATATAATATTAATTTAGAGAGATTTTAGATAATTAAGGAGTTTACATGCAAACAGTCTTGTTGATGCGACAGGGGAGAAGGAAGCTGATTGTTGCTAAGCGCAGAATCTAAAATACCCCGGTCAGTTTCACGTTTCCTTGACAAATTTGTAGGTTTTTAATTTGTGGGTGTTCTTCAAAATTCTAAATTTTCTTTTTTGTTGAAATGATTTGGTGGTAAATTTAGGATTTTGAGATTGACCCAGTTGCTACCCCGTCAAAAGATCATTGCTTTCTGGTTTTTTGTTTATGATGGTCCATTGTTGCATAGGAATTGGGGCTGGCATAGCTCAGGCTAGCGGAAATTCGGGATTTTTGGAGACTGTTCTGTGTTTGGCTTGCATGTATGCTTGAAAAAGAGTCCTCTGACTACTTGTTTCTTCATTTTCTTCCCCTTACCAAGTTCTGTTTGATGGGTTCGACCCGAGTAGTTGTGACTTGTAATTGCCAGTAATGAGGATCATAATTCGATAGGGTCTTAGCTGATATCTCTTGCTGTCACTTTCTGTCTCGGGAAGTTTGATTCTGTTCTTAGTATTTTGAAACTGAGGCTGTTTCTTCCCACATGATGATTGAAATTTTCATCAATTTGCTTGAAGGTTTGCATCTAGGCTTGTGTATGATGCAAGGTTTTTGAGTGGCTTGCCTAGCACATAAATTGTGTTTATACTTTTTTCTCTGGCAATGCAAGTTTCAATATGAATATGGACTATGTTTTCAGGGTTTGGCTCTGTTGGTACATGGAGTCAGTTAGTGAATCTCAATGCCTGGTGCCATGGAAAAGAAAGGAATAGATGATTATGAGCCAGGGCCACTCCCTTCACCTAGACAGTTGGAGAAATTTGGTGCTGTAAAGAGAGTGCTTGATAATCCTTCGGAGCGTTTAAGCAAGTTGAGGTCAGAATATGAACTTGAGAGGTACAATTTGCTTGAAAAATTTCTATTATGAAGTCATAATAGATATAAGCATTTCAAAAGATGGATTTGTTTCCATGTTGATTTACATTACTTCTCATCATTACCTATGGAAATGGAAATAATTATTCAGGGAGGAAAGAAGAAAAAGACGATGGAGGAAGATGATTGGTCTTGGAGGGAGTGAATGGAAGCATTATGCTAGGAGAAAATCCCAAGTTGTAAGGAGGCGTATAAGGAAAGGAATTCCTGATTGTTTAAGGGGACTTGTTTGGCAGTTGATATCTGGAAGCAGAGACCTTCTGCTGATGAACCCTGGGGTTTATGGGGTATGTATTACCTGGCTCTTTAAAAACCAACCCTCATCTCTACTGCATTCCTAAGCTGCTGAAATTATATATTTGTTGCAGAAACTAGTTATATATGAGACATCACCTTCAGAGCCGGATATAATTCGTGATATTTCTCGGACATTTCATTCACATGTTTTCTTCCAACAAAGAGAAGGGTCTGGGCAGAGGTCCCTCTACAATGTTTTGAAGGCATATTCTGTCTATGATAGAGACATCGGCTATGTCCAGGTACGACCATTCTGCTCCTCATTTAGTTTTGTTCAGAAACTGAATGAGGATTGACATTTGAATCGTCAAAAGTGCAGGGAATGGGTTTCCTAGCTGGTCTGTTGCTACTCTATATGAGTGAAGAGGATGCATTCTGGTCGTTGGTTGCATTGCTTAAGGGAGCTGTTCACGCCCCAATGGAAGGATTATATCAAGTAATTCTCTGAGTTATAGAATTCAGGTTTCTAACTTAATCATTGGCTATTGTTTGATACCCGGCAAAATAAAGCTGTTGTGTGGTTAAATCAATCTAGGTCTCTTTTAGGTCAATCGCCTTTCTCTAGACTATGGCTACTGAAGGACTCTTGATGAATGTGATATAGGATCCTTTTCTTTTTCTAGCTTTGAATTATTTTGCTTCATTTCTTGTCTTCTCATATTCTCTTCTCTTCTGGTTGGTGTTTTCACAAAGAAGCTGAGAGACGCTTCATGATCACTATTTTTAAGTCGATAACTGTCCTCTGTAACTTTTTTATTCTTTGAATTGATCACAGAAGACAGCCAGGACAAAAGAATTCTGATAAAATAAAGAGAAATAAGAGGAGAATAAGTGGAAAAGAATTGAATCATCTTATGAAATCTAGATAATTTGTCATATTTCAGCTCCAAATTTGTGAATCAAATTTCTAAATGATTGTGCCATGATTCTTCAATTCCTTTAATTGCTGACGAGATCTGTAGCATGATCATAGGTGAAAATCTTGTGCAGTTCATGTCTCTTCATGAAATTTCAGCATAGAATAGATGCCTGCCTCTATAAATAATTTAACTTCTTGACCATTTTAGTTAGGAATAGACAAAAATCTATATGAACTCCTTTGTCCTTGGCGGGATTATTCTCCGAGGATGAGCTTTTCTAATTCTGTTGCAGGTTGGTATGCCTCTGGTACAGCAGTACCTGTTTCAGTTTGACCTCTTGGTGAAGGAGCATTTGCCAAAGCTGGCTGATCATTTCACCCGAGAAATGATTATTCCTAGCATGTATGCAAGTCAGTGGTTTATCACTGTCTTTACATATTCTTTCCCATTTCATTTGGCTATTCGAATTTGGGATCTCTTTTTGTATGAGGTCAGTAACTATTGATTTGGCATTTATTTTCTGTTAATTGTTGTCGTGTTATTCGTGTTTATATACATCTCTTTCGCTAGGGAGTTAAAATTCTTTTCAAAGTCGGTTTGGCTCTGTTAAAGTATTGCCAGGACGACTTGGTAAGTTTTTCAAAGCCTCCTCAAATATTCTTTATTTGAACAAGTGTATTTTCTGCTCATATACTGGTTCGTCAGGTAAAGTTGCCATTTGAGAAGCTTATTCATGCTTTACGTAACTTCCCTCAAGATGCCATGGATCCTGATGTATTATTACCAATGGCTTACTCAATCAAGGTTCAATCTGTCTCTATGCTATACTTTTTGGTTCCTATCTTATTCTTTTCAATATCAAAGTGCTTGTGATGCTTGTCCTTCCTGTTCTGTGTGTAATTAGAGTGATTTCTTACGATGGCCTAACTTTGGATCACATATGAAAGAAGGAAAATTCGGTGATCATCATAAACTTTTCGATGATCAGAGTGCATAACATCAGTACTTCAATTAATACTAGAACCACTGATCTTTTCGTGGCTGGTGCTTCCTGAGTATCTTTCAGGTGACAAATTTCAGGAAGGTCAGACTCTTCATTTAGTTAGCTCGAGAAGTTATAGACCTAGAGTAGATCTACAAAATCTTTCTTAAGACTGAAACAAATGCCACGCTAAATTCAAATTCTACAAGAAAATAGGAAGATATTACACAAATTTTCTGATCATCAATGAGAACACGCCAGATTATTTTATTAGCACGATTTTCTATTCTTGTTTCTTGTTCTGTTAAGATTAAATGACTTTATATTGAAGGAAAGGCTTTCATTTAACAATGGATATCAATAACAGAGTGTTAAATAAGGGAAGGCCAACTGTGTCATGACCAACATGTCACTGAGAATATAAAAAGATATGTTTCTTTTTGCTATTGCTTAGGAATCTTAGCTACGTTTTTTAAACTATTGCGACGTGCCAGCCGGAAAAAAAAACGAGATCTTAGCCTACAACTTTGAAATTATGAGGCCATGAGCCATGACCTATGATAGGTTTGCTTGATGCTGGCATTATTAGAAAGTATCTATTCTTGAGAAACAATCAGATACTTTTCTACTTTTTTTTCTGAGAAATGTATTGTGGTTGTATTTGGCTGATTATGTTGAATATTATGTTTATATGTTGATAATTTTAACTAGCTAAAACTATTTTATTCATTCAACAGAGTACTAAGCTAGCCGATCGTTAAGAAGCTAAGTAATTCATGGTCTTGAACTTTTCCAAGTAGCCTGAGATTTTCTCAAGAAAGAAGTAGCCATTTACGCCTTAAAATTTTCAGTATAGTAACAGAATGATGTTGATTATTTGTAGGTTTTCTGTCCTGAATTTATTTTTTCTTTGATTTATCTTTCTGATCGACTTTCCAATGGATGCACTGCCATGATCTTACTGATACTTGTGTCACTTTTCTTTTAGTTCATCTGATTCTGAACTAAGTTCACACTCTTACAAACTCACACAACAATGAAAATAATGGATAAAAAGTTAACTAGATAGCAAATATGACATGAAAGTTAATCTTCTGCTGAAGCTTTTTTCATCAGTAAGATTAGGACTTGCTCAAAATGGTGTTAAAAATGGGAGGAAGAATCATGCTTGTGCTTGTCAGTTTCAAGGATTCTGCAGAAAAAGACAATTCATTTTAGGATAAAGGATATGGGATTTTCGTGTGATTTAAGTAAATTTTTTTAAAAAAATCTTTAAAATTATAAAAAATTTTTCTTTTTTTCAACTTTTTGGAAAATTTCTTTTTCTTAAATTTTCTTTAAAAAATATCAATAAAAAATATATCATATGAATTGTTACTAACACAATGATTCAACTTAGTTCTTAAACTGGATTTGAAATAATTAAATTCGACTTAAAATAATAATTTGTTATAATTATCTTAAATTATTTGTTTGAGTTAGATTTGATTAGTCTGGATTGAGTTTAAAAGTTGAGTTTGGTCTTCATGTCAACAACATTTGCCCGGTTTGTTTGTAATGCTCACATCTCTTGTGAGCTTTTTTCTGTTAATTTTAAAGTCAGTCTAAAAAAAGAGATCTTTCTGAAAATTTGAAACATATAAAGAATTTCTTCAAGAAATTTTCTAAAATTACTTAAAACATGATGAAAGTTTGTGTCTTTTACCCTTCATTTTATAATCCAACACTGGACAGATCCTTTTGCAATGTGCAAAGAAAACATTTTGGTATACAAATCCTTCCATTATTCAGTTCTAGTTTCTTAGTTATCTAATCAAATGTGTTCGTGTTAATTCTCAGGTGTCTAAGCGCCTGGAAGAACTGAAAGAGGAGTACCATAAGAAGAATGGGAATTCTGCTAAAAGGAAGCCATTAACAAGTTGAATTCTAGTGTAATTTTCCCCCCAGTTACACTCTGATTCTTTGTTGATTTAGGTATTCATCAATCATGAAGAAAGGTATGTCTATGTAGGTGAATATGACTGACAGTTCATAGTTGTCTGCAAGCATCCAAGTAATCTCTGTAATTAGGTATTTGGAAACTTGTGGTGCAGAAAAGGAGAATTAGGACATATCTAGTCAGCTCCTATTAGGATCTGATTCCTTGGTGTATGAAACTCAAAGATGATAAAGATGATGGCTAAGATCATCTTTTCTGCCAAATTATTCCTTACTCTTTTGACTCTCTTAAGTAACTCTATATTTTGATAATTCAATAATTTATAAATTACGTATTTTACTGAAAAACCATTCGACGAGATAATTTAAAGTTAAAATAATAAATTTGATCAATTATAAAAAAGGTTTATATTCTTAATAAAGTAACATTATATAAATATTTTACTGAGAATATATACCATTTTAGTGATTGATGGAATATTACATTAATTCTACTTTTTTCTCCACCTATTAGAATCTCAATTATAACATATACTTTATTAATTACACATTTAGGGATGACGGCCGGCCTGCCAATCTTTTAAAAATTAGAAATGTAAAATATCTTTTTTTAATTGAGTTTAATCTAGGTTTATTTGAGACTTAATTCTTCTAAATAAAACAATTTTTGGGTCTAATTCATAGGCCAGTCCATTAAAAATACTTAAATCTGGGCTCATGGGTTAGCCCATTTTCATCCCTATATATTTTTTAACGAAACTAAATGTTGCAAATGAATGTTTTATTTTAAATTTGCAAAATGTAGAATATTAAAACCAGTTAAATAAATTAACTAAAATCTTGTTAAAAAGAAAATAGATAATATAGGGTTAACAAGTCAATTTGTTTTTTAACTAATTTATCAATTAGACTTTTTCTTTTTTATATACAATTTCATTTAAAATTAAAATAATATCACCTAATTATAGTAATTTAATATCCACCCCCCAAAAAAAAGGAGAAAATATCCAAAATTTGCCCTGTATAGATTACAGGGAATCCGAAATACGTGTGCGGTTTAGGGGTAGTATGGACACTACGGAAAAGAAATGGCGTAGGTGTAAATAAAGCGTAAAAATCGTGGCAATTTCATTTGCACAACGTTTAAATACCGAACTTATTCCGCCAAAATCTCAGCTGGGAATTGTTTGCTCATCGAACGCTAACTCTAAAGATCGTCTCTTTCTCTATCTCGTGGATCGTTGAAAGCTTTAGGGCTGGGGATTTTCTTTAGGTAATGTTGATTTTTCATTGTTTTTTTTTTCCTCGTTCTTTTGAATTGGAATGTTCGTGGTTTAGATAAGATTACTTTTCTTTGTGTTGATCGATTCTATGATTGAGTTTCTGGATAGATTTTGACTCAATTTGGATTTTCAAGAAGACAAACAGAGGAAAAGGATATAAATTTTAAGAGGTTGGAATTTTCTCACCTTGTTGTAAGTTTTACCAAGTTCTTCCATGGTTTTGTTACCTTTTGTTAATGATTGTGACTTGTTTGGTTATTGATTGTCTCGCATGTTTAATTGTTTTCTCGAGGTTTTGGTATCTTCTTGCCTTTCTCTTGATTTTTATTGCTTCGTTGTAATGAATATGAAGAATTAATTATTTTTTAATTGTATAGGATTTGGAGTCGTTCTCTAAATCTTCCCTATTAAGCTCTAGGTGGTCCTTTGGGTTTCCCTGTGGCCTACGTCGTCTTAGACTGTTTATTGGAAATAGTAGAGATAAAATCTTAAAAATAAAATTTTATAATTTTTGTTTAAGACTCTTTTTTTTAACACCACTCAAAAATCTTTCTTTCTGCCTTACTAGTGATCAATGCGATTGCCTTTGGCACATAAAGCAGGTTCTTTTGATGCCAGTAGTATAGCAAATGCACCCTTAGTAAACATTAGTTTCCCTTAACATTCTGTTTTTGGTTTTCTTTTTCTCTGGTAATTGTAATTTGGAGTTGTATTTTCTCTGTGCACGTATGACAGTGTGGTTATGTACCATAGATTTATTAGAATAGAAGAGATATTGTATACTGGTAATTATCTTTTCAAAATAGTCAATAAACTTTTTCTGACTTGGGTTACGATTCAATTTCTGGAAACTCCATATTTTTAGGAATGCCCTTGCTATGTTTAACCTTTGTTGATGGCTAATGTCAATTTGGGAAATTTACTTAAGTTTCTTCCCTTATGTTGATACAAGAACTTTTGTTCATTGTATTATGAGTTACTCGGCACTCAGGTTCATACATTCTTGTTGGTCATTTTCTTACAACGTTAAGAACTTTAACGAAATTTTGATCCTCCTTATTTGGATTTGCATTCGTTGTGACTTGCTTTTCTTCTGTTGTTGATTTATAAACTTCTTTTTAACATATCTGTGGGGTTTCTGACAGGAAAGATTGAATGATTTAAATGGAGACCAAAGGTGGCAAAAAGTCTAGCAGTAGTAAGTCCTTGTTCTACGAAGCTCCTCTTGGTTACAGCATTGAAGACATTCGACCCCACGGTGGAATCAAGAAATTCAGATCTGCTGCATATTCCAACGTGAGTTTTGTTTCAAATGCGCTCTCACTTTCTGCAGTTAATCGTTTGATATGTTGTCTGAACTATTTTCATGTACTGTCTGTGCAGTGCGTGAGAAAGCCATCCTGAGATCGTCCAAGGATTTTACATATACCCCTTCAGCTCTTTCCTACTGTCATTGTCTTCAGTCAACTATTTCTTCTCTACATCTCTCGTTCTGTCTTGTACTCTTCTTTGCAACTGTTACATTTTTCTTTTAAATCAAGATGGCCTTGCCAGTTTCTTCAATTGGATTTGAAGGCTACGAAAAGAGGCTTGAGATATCTTTTACTGAGTCAGGCATCTTTGCTGATCCTCGAGGATTGGGTCTCCGCGCTTTGTCCAGAGATGAATTGGATGAAATTCTCAACCCAGCTCAATGCACCATTGTGGATTCACTTTCTAATGATGAAGTCGACTCTTATGTTCTTTCAGAATCTAGCCTCTTCGTGTACCCATACAAGATTATCATCAAAACTTGCGGGACCACCAAATTGCTTCTTTCGATCCCAGCAATCCTCAAATTGGCTGACTCCCTCTCTCTTTCTGTGTCTTCTGTGAGATACACCCGTGGGAGCTTCATATTTCCTTCTGCTCAGTCATATCCACACCGTAGTTTCTCAGAAGAAATTGATGTCCTCGATAGCCATTTCGGTAAACTTGGTTTGGAGAGTGTGGCATACGTAATGGGTGGTCCTGATAAAGCACACAAGTGGCATGTCTACGCTGCTTTTTCTGATGTGAAAAGCCATAAAAGCCACACTTACACTCTGGAGATGTGCATGACTGGCTTGGACAGGAGCCAAGCATCTGTATTCTACAAAGATTATGCCACTTCAGCTGCTATGATGACTCATAATTCTGGAATAAGCAAGATCCTACCACACTCTCAAATTTGTGATTTTGACTTCGATCCTTGTGGTTACTCAATGAACGCCATTGAAGGAGACGCAATCTCTACAATTCATGTAACCCCAGAGGAAGGATTCAGTTATGCCAGTTTTGAAGCTGCTGGGTATGATTTCGAAGTCGTGAACTTGACTCATCTTGTTGAAAGAGTTTTGGCGTGCTTTGGACCTAGTGAATTCTCCATTGCTGTGCATGTTAACACTCTGGACATGGAACTAGAGGCCAAATGCCAACTACGTCTGAAGGAGTGCTTCTGTGATGTGAGGAGCTATGAAATGTTAGGGAAGGCTGGATCAATCATCTATTACGACTTTTTAAGGACTGCAAGTCCTGCTTCTCCTAGGTCAATCCTGAAATGCTGTTGGAGTGAGGATGAGAAAGACGAGGAAGTTGAAGAAGACAAGTAGTTTACTTTTGCTTTGTCGTTCCTTAAAAACTATGAAATGTTGTTGGGGTTATGTTTCTTATTATATAGTTGCCTTTTTATCTTTTATTGATAGAATGGACGAGTATCTCTAAGATTGTATGGCTTGGTTCCCAGACTCCTAAGCGCTCATCCACTATTATTATATGTTGTGAAGGGATGCTATTGTTATTCTAATTATATTATAAATTTACTCGATTTAGTTAATTTGATTTGATGAATTAAGTCTGAAATTTTAAATCATTTAATTTTTAAAATTAATTATTGGATTTGAATTTAAGTTTAATAATTAAATTTAAAATTTTTAAAGGTGAAATTTGAGTTTAAAATTTTAAAAGATAAGAATGAATAAAAATATAAAATTTTATAATTATTTGTCTAATTCATCTTTATGAATTAATTAGATATAGCATTTTTATTAAAATTTTAAAAATAAAGCTTTTATTATATATTTTGAAAAGAGTTTGGATTTAAAGGAAATTTGAAAAGGGATTTTACTAGAGTGGCTTTCAAAATTGATGTTTTAAAAATGTAAAGGAGAAAGAAATTGAAAAACTTTAATTTAAAAGGAAAGGGAATTAATAATAATAATTAATAAGAATAAGAATCATAAAACTAACAACAACAACAACAACAACAACAACAACAACAACAACAACAACAACAACAACAACAATAATAATAATAATAATA
>JAOSBK010000001.1:30909252-30930242 GCA_027568895.1 Erythroxylum shatona | reverse complement strand
ACTTTCATTTTCTTATATCATGGAAAAGCATCATTTTTTCTCACTAATTCCATCAGGTCAAACTCTTAACAATTACACATGCGTGTAACTCATACACATGCGTCTTAGACTAAGGATCAGTCACTGCTATATGTTGAGACTGGTCAAAGAAAATGCATGTAACGTAATACATATTTCCAAAATGCCCATATAAGATCCTAATTCTGGGCTCTAATAATACAACTGTTACACCCCGTTTTTGGAACCCAACTCTTTCTCTGAAAATCATAAGGCTTGAGCGTGCGTATTACCTTGTAGGGTTGTTTCAATGAACCTTCATTAGCCATCATCCCACATGGTTGGCGTGCCTACACAAGTCAATTAAAAAAAAAGAACTCATTTCTCCTATTTTTGAACAAATTTTAGGAAACCTCAAATTGAAATTTCGATTTGGTCTCTTTAGAACATTTGTTTCCCATTGTATTAAGTTTCTAATGACACCAAAATCATTCAACTTAGTTTACCCAAACATTTTCGGGCTATTCTTAGACTAAAACAGTACACTATACTCAAATTTCATCATCAAATTGATAGTCTTAGAGACTAAATTAAAATTTTAATCCTTCATATACTTTGTAGCTCTATGTTCTAGTTTATTTAGAAATAACAATCATCTTATTTGGAGCTCTACAGATCATGATATCATCAAAATACTGAAGCATATACAGTGAAAATATCCAATTCATACTCTTCCAACTGATACCCTTACTTTGAATCAATCAATATTTTTTGAATCAATACCAAAAGCTATAAATTTTTATTGAAGGATAGAGGAATGTGTTATGAATCAAATGCTTCAAAAATCAGATTATTTGAAGGTCTAGAGAAGAAGTTATAACAAAAAGATCAAAGTATGTTGAGAAAATAGCCTTCCTTGGACAAATAGGGAAGTCGCGATCGTGCACATGCACGACCTCGACATTCGGGTGATCCTGCAGAGTCACGATTATGCGCATGCACAATTGCGACATTCTGGTGGTTCTGTAAAGTCACGATTGTCCGCATGCATGGCCGCGACATTCAGGTAGACTTATGACTCTTTCTTCTTCACCGACATCTCAAATTCAAACTTCCATAACTTTTGATCCAAAACTCCAAAATTTACAAAATTTATATCAATGGAAATCTAAAAGAAAGATCTACAACTTTGATGAAGAACATAAAAACAATTTATGCCTCTATAAGGGTATATATTTCAAAACAATATAGCTGTCCTGAATGTCCCTCTTAAACGGTATCACAAACTTCCAATGATCATATCTTTCAACTCCATTGTCCAAAAATTTCATACTTTATACTGTTGAAAATCTAACAATATAAACTACAACTTTTATGAAGATAACTTTGTCTAATTTTTCCTAAATTAAACCAGTTTTTCCCTTGAATTCAGTACATAATTTTCACCGAAAGACTTGAAAATTTTCCTAAATTCACTTCCTCTAACGCAACTTCATTCATAACAATTCAACTACCAAATTGATTTCATTAAACTCTCAAATCTCAATTCATATGGCTCATCACATTCAACTCCATCTCATCCATACACAAATTCACAATTCAGCTTAACAATCATTCAAACTCAAATTCACATTTCAGCTTAACAATCATCCCTACACAAATCCATATTTCTTTAACATCATAGAATAAGAGTTTACAAAGCTTTAATAGCATTCCAAGTCACATTACATCATCAATATCAAAAATATAAAATACAAAAGATACAAAACCCTATAATTCTCGACATGTGTCTAAAGTCTTGTTTTTACATCAATTTAACTTAAAATACAAAAAAGCATAATCGAACGAATGCCTTGACTCTCTTTCACCCGATCTCTCTCTCATCACCTGGAGATAGGAATGAAAGGAGGTGAGCTTAAAAGTTCGTAGGTAACAGATTTATAATCGAGAAACAAGCAAAAACTATTTTCAAAATTCATTACCATTATACATTTTCATAATCATAGTAATTTCGCAGTAAAAAAATCATAAAACACTTATTTCTTAAAATTCTCAGTTTGTCAAACAATTCATGAGCAATTTTAAATCATGTATGCATCGAACTTATTAACATGTCATGAGCACATAAGCACATCTAAATAGTTTAGGTAAATCCGTAAACATGACGAACTACATATTTCCACATAATGGTCCTGTGTAGTCATAAACTTGGCGTACTAATGCAATCCCATATAGTAATTTTGCGCAGACGTAAACTTGAGGGAGTCCATGAAGGAGCTTCATTCCACTAACGGGCAGGCAGGAGAAGCCTTTAACTTGGTGAACGTGCATGTGACGTTTTTGAATAGATTACACCAAACCCACATAACATGTAATTCATGAATGAAAAACCGTTTGCCCAAATGACACATTCTTGGAAACTTGTTTTTCATGAACATGAGATATTTCGAAAACCTTTTTCCGAAAACATGATTTCATGAACATGTATCTTCTCAAAAGAATCATTTTCAAAGTCTTTTCACAAATCATTAACCCAATTCACATATCAAACACATAATAAATTCTCAATTCATTCAAGAAGCACCAAATGCAACATTTATGATGCAATTTAAAACATTTAACTTCTTTGATTCAAATAACACATTTGTGGCTTATTTACTCTATTATAAATATGTAACCCACCTTGTTTTTCTTGCTTAAAACTTTGCTAAAAAATGCCTTTACTCTAGCTCCTCTTGCCTCATTTGATTTCCTTGATTCTTCACCAAATGAAGAGTTTCTTGACTTGAATGAAAGCTCTCATCATCTTCTACCTTTTTCCCTTCTTGAATAACTTCAAAATCACTCTTGAAAACTAAGAAATGAAGAAACCCTAACTTTTCCTTCTTCTTTTCTCTCAAAACCGAACCCTCTCCTTGCTTTCTCTCTAAATTTTTCGTTTTTCTCTTCTTGCATCTTCAATTCACGTTTTTGCTTCTACTTCTTAAGCAAGACACCACTTCTTATTACAATTTTGCCATTAATGATTATGCAATGACCACTTTGCCCTTCCTTATAAGCTTAGGTTCTTTTAACCTCAGGTGGTCTTCCAAAAATGCCCTTGAACATCCTTATTACCTTAGTACTTTAATTCAATTTACTAATGTCACATAATCTTACTAACATTGACATAATAATAACTCCCAAAAATTAAATCCATCAGAACCTCAAAATTGATTTAAATCATGCTTAACAAGAGAAAAAAATATGGGGGCCAACAATTCTGATTTTTCATATTATCCTTGTTATGATAATGAGTTTCCATCTGTTGCGACTTCCAGGTTTGACCATCAAGTCGCAGATTTCACACCTTTAGCCGCACAAGTACCGAGGGATGACCAACAAACTAAGGTATGTGAAGTTTGCTCATTTTTGGGTTATTCTTTTTGTACGTGTTCCTTTTTGTAGGATACACAGTACATATTCGCTTCTCTACTGAGCTACTATGAACAATAGTCCTACTTCGAGCCTCCACCTCCACCTCCACCATCACCACCATAAGCTGATGAAATGTCTTTGGAGGAGATTGTAATGAGTTTGGCGACGAGAACTCTTCAAATCCTGTAGTGTAGACAATCGTATATGCCTCGACAACATCAAATTACAATATCCAATTCTGAAGGTAAGACTTCTTTGGAAGATGTAATTCAATCTTTGGCCATTAACACTTTGACGTTTCAATGGAGTACCAAAGCAAGTACCTGAAATATTGAAAATCAACAAAGAAATATTGAAAATCAACAAAGGAATATCAAAAATCAAAAAAGTCAAAAAGCAATTGTCATAAATCGATTGGAAGTGCGAACTTTTGGCAATTTTCCAGCACAACCAAAGATCAATCCCAAACAAAGTGCGAAGGCTATCACATTGCAGAGTTGTAAGGAATTGCAGGAACCACTTCCAAAAAATTTCAGAAGAGAGGTAAAAGAAGAAATCACGCAAAAGGCACCTTTACAACTAGAAATGACACAAAACAATATGCAGAAAATAGTGTTTCTGTCCCATTTTCCAAATCGTTTTTTCAAGGCAAAGAAGGAAAAACAAGTAGAGTTAGAAGAGGAAGAGGTTATAGTTCGAGAAAAGATGGAGGATGTGCAACCTCCTTAGGTAAGTGATGCAGTTCACGTTATCGCTAACCGATTTTCGTTTCCTTTTCCTAGTTGTTTACAGCTACAAAAAGAAGAAAAGTCGCTAATCACATATGAATTGAACGAGCTATGGGCAAGCGAGCTAAAGACCAAAGGTGACAAGCAGGATGTTGAGTCTCCATAATCATTGGCATTACTTTTACAGAGACTATCTTGGTGTGAGAAGGGCAATGCCAGAAAAGATGAGTGGACATTAGAGTATGATGGTGAAACGATGAAGTTCCACTCATCAGAAGTGATGGAGCATCATGTTGATAAAGAGCCTAGTTCGAGGGAAGGTGCTCCAGGCTTCTCATAGAATTTGAGTATGCTTCCTGTTGGGCTCAAGCATCTATTCGATAATGGATGATGTACATATGCAAGCTCATGACCTTTGATAAGCGCTTAATGGGAGGCATCTCATTCGTATCCCTTTCTTTTATGTGTTTTTTTGGCAATTTTATTTTATTTTCATTTTTAGGTTTAATTCAGTTTAGTTAGGAACCTTTCATTTTAAAACAAAAAAACAAAAAATGAAAAAATGAAAAAAATGAAATTGTTAGCTGTCCCCATCGCCCCTCTATTTCCCCCTCTTTTCCCTCTTTTGTTTTCGTCGAATTTTTCCTTAGTGTTTCAATTTGCAGCTGCCGCACATCACCACCTCTTAGACTTTGGATCCTAGTTGCTAGCCACTCAATTCCACTCTCTCCTAGTTTTCATCGATAACCACCTAATACCCTATCTTGTGATTTTGTGGCTTGCGTTGATTGTTTTGTGCCATTGCAGGTTGTTTTTCACAAAATTAGCACAATGTCAAGGAAGAAGAGCAATTCTCGTAGGCTAGCCACTCCAATACATTCTGCTGCTAATTTTCCTCCATAATTGGAATACAATTGGATGGCCTATTGGGAGTATGAAGGATTTCAACGGCCACAACCGCCAACACCTTGATTTTGGCAATTCCATAATAAAGAAGCTTTCTTTCCCCTTGTCCCTTATATTTATGCTTCTTTAACATTCAGGATAATGTTGGTTTAGGTTTGGGGTAAAAACATTGGAATATTGGTGTGTAAATATTTTAATGTTAAGCCATGAAGCTTTGTCATATTAGTTTGTATGAGATTGAGTATATGTATGAAATTAAATTGGGCTAAGTGAGTTTTGAGGTGAATCATGTTAATTGACTGCAATAACTGATCTTATAGATTTAGTCAAAATTTTCACATTTGAGTGATGAGATAAATTGTGGAATTAAGGTGAATTCTTGAATTAAATCTGTATGCGAACTGGAGCCTAAATGACATCATCTTTATGTCATGCTATTTCTTTGAATTGTTTGATGCTCCCCTATTCATGTTGCCTTTAGAACATGCACGGAACCCGTTGGAATTTATTTGATTACATGGGATATAGACATGATTAAGGCCTTCCTTGTTTTTAAACCCTTTAGCTTAAAAATGACCTACCTAATTATTCTCCCTTTGCAAACATTTTTGAAGCTTTATCCTTGTTTTTCAATCAATCACCTTATTTAAAAACCCAAAAACCTCATTAGCCTTACCCTATCATAAGTTGAATAAAGCATTGAGTATTTTGGGGCTTTTGTTTTGTATTTTATTATGAGATACTTTTATAGGTGCTTCTACTCATATGGTTATTAAATTTTGTTGCTAGTAATTTTTCTTGTTTCTATTGTTTTCCCTTGTGTTTAGCATTATTCAAAAAGATGAAAAAAAGACAAAAAGACAAAAAAATTCAGAAAAAATAAAAAAGGGAAAGAAAAAAGAAAAAAAGAAGGAAAAAGAAAAAATGAATGAAAAAGAATAAAGCATAGTAGCATGAGTTAGTATGAGTAGTTGCAATCTTTTGTGTCATATGTTTATCTCAGAATTTTAATTTGAGTATCCTTTTTACTTAATACTTTGTGAATGCTTGTGATTAACCATTTGCCATTTGCCATTTTTACCTCACCTGTGAACCTAGCCCCATTACAACCCTGAATAAAGTCCTTATGATCTATTAGCTCATGTGATATGAATGAATGATAACTGGTGAAATTGAAAGCCTATGGTATTACAATATGTTAGAGAGAGATTTGAGAGAAACACTTTGCCTTTAAACACTTGAGTGTAAGAGCGATATCCGTGAGAAGAATTTATTTTGATTTCATATTTGCTTTTGAACAAAGATGTCTTATTTTGAATTCGTTTATTTGCATTAGTGAAAAGCGATTATGATATACATTGCAACTTAAGTCTTACTAGCCCAAGTTAATGGATTGTGTGCACTTAATTATTATGAAGGATGAATTGACTGATTGTAGTATTATTAGTTTTGAGTAGGGTTGAATAAAAAGATAAATGGGGCGTGGCCAAGCGGTAAGGCAACGGGTTTTGTTCCGGTATTCGGAGGTTTGAATCCTTTCGTCCTAGAGCATAGTTTTTTTTTATAATTCTTATTATTCTATATATATCCAAATAAAGATTAATATATATATATATATAAAGATTATGAAAAATTAAACTAAAGATTTCCTCTGTGAAGAATTGGGTTCAAGGGACAAATGGATTTTCTTCCTCATTGAATTAATAAATTATCTTGGATCTATGTTGAATTGGTAGGTACATGTATCAATCAACTGAAGTTTTTGGTATGATGGCCGGTCAATTCCATTCGGTTCGACCTTGAAACAATTCATTGCATTAATATTTATTTCATAATAAATTTTTGAATAGAAAAAAATGAAGATGAAACGAGTTAAAAAAAAGAATTCATATTTCTAGACATATCATATCAGATTTCATACTATTTCAATAGATAGTTATAATGGGTTGCCCGGGACTCGAACCCTATAGGGAAAGCAAAGGTTTGGTGTGGGGGAATTTGTTAAGTTATCAAATTGTACTTATTTTGTACTTAGTTCTCTTTAATGTGTTGAAATTATTATTAATAAATAATGGAATTGTCTTACAATTGTTCTCAGATGATTTTCAACACCTTAGAGATGAAATTGAATTAAAAAGATGAAAAATAAATGAAGAATGTTTGAAATTCCAAGTTTGGCAGCAATTCAGTGACTAAGCGTAGGCACGTGTAAGGATAAAATTAATTTTCAGGTCTGCTTTCAAAATCTAAATCTGATTCTTTTGAGATTTTCTTAATCTTTTAAGATCAAATTGATGGAGATTCACAATCTGAACTTGTGGGAAACATGATCTGTAAGAGAGGAAAGGGATCGGGAGGCATTAAAAGGGAGAAAACGTGACTGTTCACTTCAACCTTCGTTTAGAATAGAATTTCAATTTCTGCAGTTTTTCTCTTTGATTGTTCTTAAGTTTTTGCACTTTTAGACCAGGGATGGAGACTCGTTGTGTCATTATTTCTTTGATTTCTACTTTTGTTATGAATAGCTAAACTTATTTTCTTGGTTGAGGGGAACCTTGTTATCACCTATTATGTGTGAGATGTTTTAATAAAGTTTTGTTGTTGATGAACATTGAATATCTTCTAAATTATTTTTTCTAATTGAATTGATTGATTTCTAGGTGCACAACTAGGGATAAATTCGTTCAATAGCTAGATTAATGAAATATGACATTCAGTTTTGTTAATCACAAGTAGCAATTAGGATTACCTTCTTTACGTTAGAGTCAGAATTTCTAAGAAGATATTCACTTGATTAATTGGATGTCGTACATGTATTATCTTGCTCATTGGTTTTTTGATTCTTAAAACTATCACATCTAGGTTGTTGTTTAATAAAAATTCTAGGATACATGTTTCTAGTCATTTACTCTTAAGAGAAAACATCCCCCAATGAATGTTTATTAATGATTGAAATTTTATATCAAGGATCCATTTTAGCGTGATAACATCGGTGACCCAAAAACTAAAGTTTTCCCATTAAATTTTTAGATCCAGTTATTTCTTTTGATTTGCAATTTTTCTTATAATTTTGCTTAATTTTTCGTGAATTGAAACATCCCCCATTTTATTACTTTGTTTCGTTTCGAATTCGTAACTTCTTTACCGTTAAGATTTCTCATGGAAACGATATCCACTCACCACTACTACATTACATTTTATTAATGGAAGTTGGGTTTTTGAATTTGGTTGTAGGCAACAGCAGTACCAGTGACTGGTTTGACCACTGGAGAAAAATTTTCTGAAAAGTCAATTCCTGGTTATTGACAAAAACCTTTGGCTACAAGTCGAGCCTTCAATTGATCAACAATTCCAGAGAGAGCATACGTAATACGGATTATCCACTTGCAGCCAACAATGTTTTGAGAAGAAGATCGAGGGACAAGCATCCATGTTTGAGTGTGAAGTAGAGCTTTAAATTCTTCAGCCATAGCCTTACGCCACAGTGGACTTTTGAGAGCTTTAGAAAAAGATATAGGTACAAAAATTGAGTTAGTTACAGTGAGGGCTTTTAGAGGAGGCCAAGGAATCGTATAGTCAGAGACAATTTTTGGTTGGGAAATATAAGCTATTGATCTAGTGATTATGTGATGAGTAGGTGGATGGGGAGGTGATGGTGACGGTGATGATGTTGCAGTTGGAGTAGAGTGGGTAGAGATGATGGGGCTTGATTTTGAAAAGGAAAACTAGACTCATCGAAGAACACATCCTTTGAGACATATATGTGCCCCGTAACTAAATTCAAACATAAGTAGCCTATGTACCCAATAAAGACACATAAAGTAAACCTTGGTTCAAACTTGCTTTTCTCATAGGGTCATAAATTTGGCCAACAAGCAGATTCGAAAACCTTCAAAAATTGTAGTTGGGTTTACAGTGAAAGAGTAGTTCATATGGACATGCATTACGCAATAATGGGCTAGGAAGCCTATTTAACAAATATGTTGTAGTTGAAAACACATAGGTCCAATATTTCTAAGGCATTTGAGCATGAGGCATTAGACTTAACACTGTTTCTACAATGGTTTAGTGGTGCCATTCATTAGTCCCATTTTGAGCATGAGTATGAGGACAAATGATTCTATGATGAATGTCAAGTAAAGGAAGTAATTTATTCAATGAACAAAAATTCCCCTAGTCATAGTGAAAATAATGAATTTTATAATGAAAAAGATTTTGAACAAGAGTTCTGAAAGTAAGAAATGTGGATTGAACTTCATCTTTAGTTTTAATCAGAAACAACCAAATGTAACGAGAGAAATCATCTACAAAGCAAACATAGTAACGAAAACCATCAACAGAAATTAATGGGGATAGACCCCATACATCATAGAAAATCAAATTTAAAGGCCTGATGGAACGATGAACAGATGAAGGGGAAGGGAGATGATGGCTTTTGGAGGTGCTGCAAGCTAGACGTTGATGAGAAATATTAGTGAAAGTGACTAGTAGAGAGTTGGGTAGAAATGACTTAATGAAAAATGTGATGAGCAGGATGGCCCAAACAAATGTGCCACTACGTAATGGAGGTGCATTCACCAATGAGGGCTTGTTGGAAGAAATGAGGATGAAGATTGCGAATAGGATAGAGTTTATTGTGGCTAAATCCTTGGAGAAGTACTACTCCACTTGTACAATCCTCCACAAAGAAACAATAAGTGTGAAATTCAAAGAATACATTATTGTCAATACAAAATTGATAGATAGATAATAAATTCTTAGTAATGTCTAAAACATGTAAAAGATGAGTAAGGAGATATTTGTTAGTAGACGAGTTTAGGTGACATGATCCAATGTTTTGAATGGGCAGTGGAGAACCATCACCAACACGAACAAAATCTTCACCCATAAAAGGAGTAGATTGAATGTTGAGATTAGATAACTTAGAGGTCATGTGGTTGGTAGCACTTATGTTGGGATACCAAAGAGAGACCTCCATTGCTGGAGGAAAAATAGAGTAATGGATGGAAATGGAACTAGGGCTAGGATCTTGAAAAGTGTGGTCATAATGATGAAAACAAGTAGTAGCTTGATGCCCATTTTTAAAACATAGTTGGCAAAGATCCTCAAACTCAGAGTTGATGAAGGATGAGCGGCCTCCGTATGGACAAAGTGTCTAACACTGCAATAAAAACCAAGGCTAAAATAAAAGGGAAATTAATGACCACCACAACCTCTTAAAGAGTATGAACCACGACCACCACTGCCTCGTGAAGAGAAAGATGGATGAGTTTATAATGGAGTAGAAAGTGATTGGGTTATAGCAACATTTGTAGTAATAGGAGGAACAAAGACATCGTGATATCGAGATTGACGAGTTTAATAGGCCAGAAGATGACTCAAAATTTCTTCAGAGGTAAGAACATCTCATTTGGTGGTAAAGAATGTAACCACAGAATCAAAATCAAAGCCAAGCTTTCTAAGAAGGTACGTGTTGAAGTCTGAATTGGAGATGGAATTGCTAGCCGCTGCAAGAGAATCTGAGAGAAGGGAGGCTCGATTATAATACTCTGAAACATATTTGCCACCTTTTGTTAAAGGGGTAAGTTATTGATGAAAAAGAAGACACTTGGCTTGTGATTGTTGAGAAAATACAGTTTCAAGAGCAAGCTACATGGCACTAGAGGTTTTTTGATGCATTACTTGAGCAATGAGTTTTTTCGAAAGAGATTAAATGAGTAAGGCAAGAACTAACAAACCATGTTTAAAGCATTAAATGTATGTTGAATTTGGGGAGCCATATGAGGTTTTAGGAGGTGGTTAAGGAATTGAGCCATCAATGTAGCAGAAAAGGCATTGGTCATACAGAGGAAGAATTTGACCATGCCATATGAGGTAGTTGTCAGGGTTAAGCTTGACTGTGAGAAGATGGGAGACGTTGGAGGGAAGGTAGCAGTTGGGTTTTGAGGTATTGAGTCGGAGGTAGAGGATGAGGAGGGTGTTAGGAAAGGAGGAGTCGGACACGCAGCAGAAACAAAGTAACCAGAACCAATAAACCTTTCCCTGTGTGAACAATCACAACCAATAACAAAAGAAAAATAGCAGTCAACAAACTCACCAATGCAAGAAATAAAGAACACAGGCAATTTTTACGTGAAAAACCTCCTTCAATGTGAGAAAGGAAAAACCACAGGACCTAGTCTAGTAAAGAAAAACTCCACTATCATCAATCAAGTTACAAAGAGTTTTTCACCTCTAGATATAACTAGAGTCACCATTCAACTCAAAATACAATAATAATCATCAACAATATGAAAGAATCAAAGAGTTGAGAACAATATCACCCTTAGAATCTAATTGTAACTTCGACTGAATATTAGGGCACCTTGGAGACCTCAAAATCCAATCTCCACTGTTCAGAATGAAGAACAATGAGAGAGGAATCTCTGGTTAAAATTTTAGGTTGATCTGATAAGAAATCACCATGCGATCGAAGGTTAGAATAATACTATGCAAAATTGATAAAAACAAAAAATCTCCTCTTTTTCTCTTTTCCCCTCTTTTCTCTTTCGGCCGAACCTCTCCTCTTTACACCTATTTAGGGTTAAAAGCACCCTTTTATACTTAGACTTTCGGCTCCACTTAGAAGTGATCCAAACTCAACAAACCTCACCCTCACGATTAAGTGGAGGATCTGGCCATACCAGCCATCAAGTAATAAATCTGAAGCTTCTCCTTCAGTAATGCTTTAATCATCATGTCAGCACCATTATCATCTGTATGAACCTTCTCTAGCTCTAGCAACTTGGAATTCACCACATCTCATATCCAATGATACCTAACATCAATGTGCTTCAACCTTGCATGGAAACTAGCATTCTTACCAAGATGAATGGCACTCTGGTTGTCACAAAACAACACATACCAGTCCTACTTGAAACCAAGCTCAAGAAGAAAGATTTTCATCCACAACAACTCCTTGCAAGCCTCTGTAGCTACAATAAACTCAACCTCTGTGGTTTACAAAACAACACACTTTTGTAACCTTGATTGCCATGTTATAGCTCCTCCTGCAAACTTGATTATGAAACCTAATGTAGACTTTCGAGAATCAACATCTCCTACCATGTCTCATAATCTACTTCACTGTATTTCAATGCTCTTTACCTGGATTAGAGAGAAAATGACTCACTGTACCAATTGCATGAGCAATGTTTGGCCTGGTATACAGCATGGTATACATCAAACTACCAACTGCTCAGATATATGGAACTTTCTTCATCTCTTCCTTCTCTTTGTCTATAGAAGGACACTGGTTGACACTCAACCTGAAATGAGAAACAAGTGGGCTAGCAACAGGGTTAGGTCCAGTCATACTAAACCTTTGAAGTACCTTCTTTATGTACTTCTCTTGCGACAAGTATAAATTCTTGGCATCCCAGCAACAAGTAATTATCAATCTGCGTATAAACACATAGTGATCTCTAGAAGTCTTCTTGTAGCCTTGCTCCCCTATAATTGATTCAAATTTCTTATACCACTGCCTAGGAGCCTGCTTCAACCTATATAAGCTCTTCTTTAGTTTGCACACAAAGTCTTCGTTTCCTTTCACCTTGAAGCCCTCAAGTTATTCCATGTAAATCTCCTCCTCCAAGTCACCATGAAGAAAGACTATCTTTACATCCATCTACTCAATCTCCATATCAAGACTAGCAGCAAAACCAAGAGCTGCTCAGATAGAAATCATTTTTACAACAGGAGAAAAGATGTCATCAAAGTCAATACTCGTCCTTTGACCAAATCCTTAATAACCAATCTGGCCTTATACCACAGCTTCAAACTGTGCTCTTCAGCTTTGATTCTGAACACCCACTTGTTCTTCAAAGCTCTCATGCCCTTAGGCAACTTCACCAACTCATAGGTGTGATTTTCATGTAAAGATTTCTTCTCATCTTGCATAGCTTCAATCCAATAATCCTTATGCTCATCTTCAATGGCTTCCTCATAACATTCAGGTTCTCCCCCATCAATGAGTAACACCCAATCCTTAAGTGAGTAAAGGAAAGAAGGAACATGCTATCTAGTAGACCTCCTAAGTGGAACAGTCGGCTCATCCACAACTTCAGGAACATGAACAACTACCTCATCAACAACAGCATCACCGTCAGCGTTTTCAACATTAACATATTGATCAAGAACATGATTCTGGACATCATCATAAGCACCAATCTAAGAAATAGGATCAAGATCAATTAGGTTACCAGAACTAGAATGCCCTGGCTTCTCTATCTCGTCAATATCTTCAATGGTTTGATCCTCCATGAATATAACATCACGGCTTCTCACAAGTTTCTTCTCAACAGGGTCATACAGCCTATAACCAAACTCATCAAGGCCATAGCCAATGAAAATGTATTGCCTCGTCTTGGTATCCAACTTGGACCTCTCATCTTTAGGCATATGCATAAAAGCTTTGCATCCAAACACTCTCAAGTGGTCATAGGAAACATCCTTGCCATACCACACCCTGTTTGGAACCTCACCTTGCAAAACAATAGTGGGAGACAAATTAATAACATGTGTAGCTGCTAATATAGCCTTACCCCAAAATGAATCAGGCAACTTAGCTTCAGAAAGCATGGATATGACTCTCTCCATCAAAGTCCTCTTCATCCTCTCTGCCACGAAGTTAAATGGAGGAGTCTTTTAGTGTCTAATGCCCATCTGTCTGCAATATTCATCAAACGGCCCATAGTATTCACTACCATTGTCAGTCAGTGCGAATGCACTTTAGCTTCTTTCCAGTCTCTCCCTCAACAGAAACTTGAAACTGTTTAAAAACCCTAACACTTGGTCTTTGGTCCTCAAGACATAAACCTATAATTTCCTGGAACAGTCATCAATGAAAGAAATAAAATACAATGCACCCCTCAAATTCTTTGTCTTCATAAGACCACACAAATCTGAATACACCAACTCAAGCAACTCAGTCTTTCTTGAAGGAGGATTAGTTTTAAAAGAAACTCTGTGTTGTTTTCCAGCCAAACAGTGCTCACACTTTTCCAGTTTAGCACCCTTCAAATCTGTTAAAAAATTCTTCTTGGCCAACACATTCAATCATTTCTCACTAATGTGGCTAAGTCTCATGTGTCATAACACTAAAGAGTTATTCTCAATTGCATTTATCCTGTCAACACATACTGAAGCTGTTGTCTAGCATAAGCTAGAGCTCTTTCTACCACGAGCCACCACCAAGGAACCTTTAGTGAGCTTCCACATACCACCACCATTGATAATCATATAACCCTCATCATCAAGATTACCAACAGATATCAAGAGCAAACGAATATCAGGTGTATGCTTAACATTGTTCAAAACAAGTTTAGTTTTCGTACCTGTTTCTAACATAATTGTCCCAATGTCAACCATTTTAGAGATAGTTTCATTTTCCATATGCGATACCCCATAGTCACTTGGAGTATAAGATGAGAAAAAATACTTCATTGATGTAACATGAGAACAAGCACCAGTATCTACAACCTAACTTGATTCATCACAAACAACCCCAACTAGGGTCTCATCAAGGACTGTCACAAGGTCTTCTTCAGTGGCAATAGCAACACAATTCTCATTGTCAATTTTTTTCTTCTCTTCCTTACCTTTGTTGCCTTTCTTTTCTTTCTTCAACTTCCAACAATTTTTCTGCAAGTGATCTTTCTTATCGCAATAAAAACACTTAACATCTTTATATCTACCTTTGGATTTACTTCGACTTTGCTCTCTATTTTGAGAACTTCGGTTGTTATTTCTCCCCCTAGAGGTAGTCACCAAGACATCTGTCGAAAAGGAACCCTGAGACTTTCTTCTCATTTCTTCATTCAATACACTGCTCATGGTAAGATCCATAAAGATAATACCATTCGGAGCAGAATTTGACAATAAAGATCTAAAAGTTTCCCAAGAGTCTGGTAAGGAGCCAAGGAGAAACAAACCTTGTATTTCTTCGTCGAATCTAATCCCCATTGCTGACAACTGATTCATAATTCCCTAGAAGTTATTCAAGTGATCTATCATAGGAGTCTCATCACTATACTTCAAAGCTAACATCTGCTTTATTAAGAACATCTTATTGTTCCCAGTCTTTCGAGTATACAGCTTCTCAAGCTGCTCCCACAAGTTCCGAGCATGTGTCTCATCAGAAATATGATTCAACACATTGCCATCAACCCACTATCTGATAAAACCACACACCTATCTATGCATCAGAGTCTATTCTTCACTCGATTTATCATTAGGCTTTTCAGTGGTAAATACTAGTAAGTGAAAAATCTTCACATAAAGCAGATCCTCCATCTTGCCCTTCCAAAAAGCATAATTGGAACCATTCAAAGTAATCATCCTACTAGTGTTGACAACTTCCATTGTTCACCAGAACTATAACCACAAATATCCCGAACCAAAGAGCTCTGATATCACTTGTTGGGAAAGGAGGAGTCGATCACGCAGTGGAAACAAAGTAACCAGAACCAATAAACCTTTCCTTGTGTGAACAACTACAACCAATATCAAAAGAAAAATAGCAGCCAACAAACTCACCAATGCAAGAAACTAAGCAGTAAGAAATAAAGAACACAGGTAATTTTTACGTGAAAACCCTCCCTCAATGTGAGAAAGGAAAAATCACAGGACCTAGTCTAGTAAAGAAAAACTCTACTATCATCAATCAAGTTACAAAGAGTTTTTCACCTGTAGATATAACTAGAGTCACCACTCAACTCAAAATACAATAATAATCATCAACAAGATGAAATAATCAAAGAGTTGAGAATAATATCACCCTTAGAATCTGACAGCAACTTCGACTGAAGATCAAGGCACCTTGGAGACCTCCAAATCCAATTTCCACTGTTCAGAATGAAGAACAACGAGACAGGAATCTTTGGTTAAAATTTCTGGTCGATCCGATAAGAAATCACCATGCGATCAAAGGTTAGAAGAATACTATGCAAAGTTGGAAAAAAAAAACAAAAATTCTCTTCTTTTTTCTCTTTTTCCTCTCTTTTCTCTTCCGGCTGAACCTCTCCTCTCTACACCTCTTTAGGGTTTAAACACTCTTTTATACTTAGGCTTTGGGCTTCACTTAAAACTGACCCAAACCTAATAAATCACTAGCAGAGACACTAAAAAATGACACTCCTGCTTCTCCAGCCACTGCACGAGCCAGTAACATTTTCCCCGTTCCTAGAGGCCCAATCAACAATACCGCTCCTCGTAACTTTGCTTCTAGCTTTTGATAGTTTGTAGCTCCTTGTAGACAAGAAACTATCTAAAAGATGAATTGTGTCAATGGAGATTAAAAAGATAATGGAAATTTGCAATAGCAATCCAGAGAACAACTCAAACTAAAAACTTATTGTGAGGCTGAGACGTATGTTGTTCCTTTTTTGTCATCAAATGTAGCGGAAGCTTCTCATCATGATCTATTTTTCTTGTAGAAAATTGCCACTGAGGATTAGATTGCCCGGGCCTTGCAAATATCTTTAGCACATTTGTGTCTCTTATAATTGCATCAGCTAGATTCTCATCCTGAACATTGGTCACAACAGGGTTTTTTTCTGAGATTTTGGTGACCTTAAGAGTTTTTGTTAAAATATATGCGACGAGAACCTTCAAGTAAAACTTTTGTGATAAAACCACTTTGAAGGCTAGCAATCAAGTCAAAATAAGGAACAAACTTTGGAGATGGAAATGCTATTAATCTCAAAAACAAATAGCACATCGCAAATGCAACCGAAATAGAAGTGTAAAGAGACAATCTTTCTATGTTCTTTCTCAAGAATGTTCCAAAATCACTCAACACAGACCTCACTGAGATTCTCTTCAATTTTCTTTTTTTGGTTGCCTACGAAGTGTCCTACGAGAGTCCCAATAATAGGAGGGAACCTTTAAGTCATCTACACCCAGACTAATCCCCGCTCGAGCTGGGTAGGTCCCTTGTGAGAGATAAAGCTTTGGCCCCAAGTTTTAAATGGCTAAATACATGAGAGCAATTCGAACCTGCGACCTCACTTAAACCAGGAGAGCCCCTTACCAACTCACCTGCATCCTGGGGTTAGATTCTCTTCAATCTTGTTAACAATAACCGTAACTTTGGTCGAAGTCTCAATGAAAACCTCCTCCTTTCATTACCATCTTCTGATTTTTTTTTTAAATAACCAACTGAAGTTACTCATCCACATTGCTTCCATTCATTGGTCCAATTATGTTCCCACCAGCCAACTGAAATTGAGGTCTACCATAATAACCTCCAAAACTTAGCAACCCAACTTCATTATCCACCGTGTATAGTGGCCTAAACGTATTCCCGTGACTGTAATACACTGAGTGTTGAAATTGGCTCTTATGACATAGCACCAAAGAAGGGATCGCAACTGAACTGTAACAAAGTGTTGAGCATTTCGTCAATGACTTGACCTTTCGGCCATGAACAACAAACTCAATATGCATTTATTATATGGTCACAATTGTAATATAAAACAACAATAGAATGGTATTGAAAATAAATATAACACAGGGCTTTAAATTACTAAAAAGTTATTTAGTTGAACAAAAAAATAAGTTTTAGCCTTATTTTAAATAACTAGACAAAATATTTAAATTTCAACATAATCTTCAATGTGTGGCAAGAAACTTCCTTACATACCCGAGTCTTCGAGAAGGCATAAGAGTGAAAAACACAAGTATTTGTATAGGATGATCAGGAATTTTGCCTAAAGTTGTATCTCTTTTATCATCTATGAGTCCCTCTATCTCACCCAATGCACTATCTAACTGTTCAACTCTTTGTTGAATATACGTTTCAGTCCCAATACTCTTACACAATTTATCTCCAATCTAATTCTTGGTATCACCCAACATCCTAGCAGTAACAATAAGTGAATCTACATGACTTGCTTCTCTCGTATCATTACTCCTTTTTCTCCTCTTTGATAAAATATTTTCAATTTGTCTTTCAAGATTTGATGTTTGAGGTTAGGTAAAGGACTCATCTATATCATGCAAATCATGCTCATATTAATCTTCACCACCTTCATTTATCCCACCTATACCTTCTTGCCTTTCTATTTCTTCAAGAATATCCGTAGCAATTTGTGGGTTATTTTTAGTTGCACAATCTTCTCCATAGATCTCAGTCAATTCATTATAGAAAGGAAAGTTCTTCCTTCAAAATTGAGTAACATCTTTGTGACTCTGAGAAGATGAAAAAACATCAATAATTTATACAAATTATAAGAAAGTAGTTAAAGAAAATACTTAAAACAAGTTAAAAGTTCAATACTTATACTTAAGTAAGAATCCCATACATGATCTTTAGCAATGATGATCTTCCTTTCGGTATCTCATCCAAATCCACTAGTATCTTTCCTTATCACATCATAAACAATACTCCACGCTTTCTTTAAAGTCTTAATCCTAGACTCTATGTGAGGTCTGGCTTTTAAGTTTGAATTAGGGAGCTTTGTTGCTACCATTCTTTCTAATTCATTGAGATACCTAGCTTTAAATCTAGTATCAGCATTGTACGTTTCCACAGTATGCAAATCAACCGTGCAAGAAACTAACATAACATCCTCATCATAGTTCCACTTTCTTTTTATTCCTAAACTTTGAGAATCAATAGTTGACGGGGAATTCATCGACATACTTATCTACCAAATTAAAGCAACATTGATAAATAAAAAATAATCATTATAATAATGGAAAAAGAAAAACATTCATAAAATTTTTCATACCAATTAACATTAAACATCGACAGCTTACAAAAACGATATAGTCTACAATAACAGCGTACAACATAAACAACAAAGAGTCCAACAACTTACATAAACAATAATATAAATCCTCCTAACACTCAAAATATAATAGAACACCTAAAAAATGTCAATTCTCATTTTGCCTAGATGTTTACCTTTCATTAAACATTTTGTGCGCCAATTCAAATCTCCAATTTGTCCAAGCAATAGGTAGGTTAATAGCAGTTATACACTCCTTCTCAACAACTGGATTGGTGTGAAAATAATCCCTTAAATCACTTTCTATGGGATCAAAACTCATCCCTGCCTAATAAAATTGTGAAACAAACAACAAGTTATAACAATTTGATTGTCTGCCTTTATTGGATAAAATAATGGACTCCTAAGAATAACCCATCTAATTTTTAGTAACCCAAAATACCTTTCAATTACATTGCGTGTAGTTGTATGTTTCATATTAAAAATTCCTCTGGAGTTATTGGTTGATAACCTTGACATCATTAATTTAAATGGTACCATTGACCCCTAAAAGGTACAAGGAATCCCTCACAATTTGTATAACGCTTCAACTAGGTAATAACAACCTATATAAAAAAAAAACACTACATAAGTTATTCAATTTACAAAATTTCAAACAACCTTCTTATATCGTATAAGAAAGCTTACCATGAGGTACTTTTAGTTCATATCTCCTAGTAATTACATCACGAAGAACTCGACCATCAGCTACTGACCCTTCTCAACCAAGAAGAACATAAACAAATTGCATGTCAGGTGTGCACACACCTAACATATTTTGTTGTAATGTTGCCCTTACGAGTTTAAAATCTAAGCTTATTTTTAATTGGCATATTAACCCTGATATATGTCTCATCTACAACACCTAAACAATTCTACAATTCAAATGAAATAAAAAATAATGAAGAACCTTAATCACACCCACTATATTTTCGTATAAAAGTAATAGAGTGATTATCTACCTTTAACCACATCCATCGATGGTCCGAAGAGTTTGTTGATATGGGTTCAGGTTTCCTAAACAAAAGATCTTGCAAATGCATCAATGCATTTAAAATATTATGAAAATACCGACTAATTGTCTCACCTAACCTTCTAAATTTTTTCCTTATAACTCGATTTTTAACATAATGAGCAATAATATGTAAGAAACTTGTTACTTGTTCATCAATAAGCATGGTTTTTGATGACTTTAATCCTCCTATACTTTCTAGCCTTTCATATAGTTTTTTTTAAAAAAAACTTGCCTATACATCCTAACCATTGAAATACATGACTCATCATTGTCATGCACAATTCGCCTCACATAATTTCGATTTGCATAAAAACTTAGAAAATAACTTCTAACCCTTGGCCTATAACTATGTAAAGAAGCCTTTGATGCAATAAATTGAATAGCAAACTAACAACATTACACAACTGTAACCATACAGTCAAGACAGGCACATTCCTTTTTATTATTTCAGCATTTTTACATAAACTCAAACTGAAACGAGCCATGACTGCAAAAAATAAATTTTCTAATGTATTTACATAAATTTGTTCAAACAATGTACAATGTAAGAGAACAATCATGAAATAATTCAAAATAGTTGAAGGCATAAAGTAGAGTAAGAGAAAAAAAGAAGATAATATTTCCGAAGTTAAAAAGAGGGGATTGTAGAATATAAAAACCAAAACTCCAACAAACAGTTTAAATAAAACCCTAACTCAAATAATCCAAAACCAACGTAAGGAAGATAGAAAGAAAGGCAAAAGCATAATAAGCATAATAACCCTAGTGGCTAAGGATAAGGAAGTAAATTTTATGCATTGTGTTAGTGACATGGACTAAGAATAGCAAAAAGAATTTTAAGGCATTTTCAAAGTACCAATAATTATGGTAAGAAGTTTGAGATTGATTGATAAAATTTATTCACCAAATCACTTTCAACTAGCAAATTCGAGTTTTTAAGGAAGAAAGTTGAAGTTTGGGGTCTTTAAAGCAAGGAAGAGGTGTTAGATACATGCTTTAAGAACATGTTATTGCTTTAAGAAATGTAATTGTGTTGTCTTTGTTGGACCAATGGTGGTTGACAAATTAAATCCTACTTGTGTTTTGATAATAATAAAATATAGAATTGGTTAAGAA
>JAOSBK010000001.1:30882466-30896766 GCA_027568895.1 Erythroxylum shatona | reverse complement strand
AGCTAGTGAAATGTTTGATATACCCTTATTAATTGCATGTTGAATTGTCTTGAAAATATAATCTGTATAATTAGGATGTGAGAGAAATTAAAGGTAATTTTGGAAATAAAATTATAAACATGCATGAAAAATAGTGAACGACACTTATTTTGAATAATTAAAATTTCTCTAAAACGACACTTATTTTAAATAGGAGGGAGTATACTGTAAACTTGCAAGCATTATTTGGGACGAGGCCGTCTCTTGATTCTGAATCACTAATTCGTTAAGTAATTTATCTGAAACTCGTAATCTACGAACCATCGTATACTCGATATGCATGAAAAGTTCTGTAATATGATTGTGTGACATTTTCATATTCTTGGTGTTTGTTTACAGACTGGGCAGCAGATGAAGGCCAAGGCACAAGGAGCTGCGGATGCTGTGAAGAATGCAACGAACACAAACAACTGATGATGAACACACCCTCTTCTTTCTATTTTCTATGCAATTTTGGAAAGTTTCTTTGTTACTTTGTGTTTTGTCATCTGGGCATTTTGAATATTGCTTTTCAATTTGTGCATAAAGAAGAGAAATCACTCTGTGCGTGTGTAATTCTCTCAACTTCATAAGTGTTGAAAAACAAAATGCAATAGATAATGAGAAATTTCTGCTTCCATTGATATGAGTTTGGTTCCTTTTTTTTTTCTTGATTCGAGATCAATCATATTTGAAATATTTGATCCAACTAAGAAAACAAGTTAAGTTTAACCTAATTTTCACTAGAGATGACAATTTGGTCCAAGCCTAAGTTCTACCAGCCCCGGCCTAGTCTTAAGTCAACGAGTCAGATCTGTGATGGTTGGGCTCAAGCTATCCATACTCAGCTGAACCTAAGGCCCAGTAACTAATATAAAAATAATTTTTTATTTTAAATTAAAAATAAAAAACAAGTTGAGCTAGTAAAGTTAGGTTCAAGCTTAGGTTAGTTGTCTCAAGCCTAATTAAACTCAAATTCGAGCTAAGCTCGAACCCAACAAAAATTGTCAGGTCAAGTTAGGGCATAGGTAGGTCTAGGTCCAGTCTGACCATTGCCTTCCCTAACTTTTATCGACTTAAAGGTAAATAATCATTAATATATAAAATGATATTGTTTTATTACATTATGTGAAAAAAGTTTAGATTTTAACCTCAAATTTTTTGGTTAGAATTAAAAATAAAAAAGGTTTTAATCGCAAATTTTTAAAAGAAAAAGTATAAATCTAGCCTTAATTTAATGAAATTAAGTTGTATTTATTAATTTTGCATCGGATCAAATTAAATTCGAACATTTATGTCATTTTTAATCTTTAATAACCATTACTATTATAAATAATTTTAAAAATTACTTTATAAAATAAAAGTCTTTATTTTTAATAAATATGACCTCTAACATTTACTGAATAATGATCATCTAATTAATTTCGAAAAGTAAACTACACCTTTTATGTCATTGTTTTGAAAAGTAAAGTCTTTAGCCGAAGTCTATAATGACCAAACACATTAAGTATTAAGGAAAATTAATTACAAAATGCTTGAAATATTTGGAACAATTCAACTACTCTAAATATTTAATATTTTTATAAAATAAAGAATCTATAAACATATTTTACAATCAAAGAGTGATGAACTAACTCTCATTTCTTTTACAAAATTAGTTATTAATTTTAATGTTATTAATGTTTAAATTAAAGTAATTTTATTTTTAATAAGCATAATTATGTGAAAACAAATGATTAATTATAAAATATTATTAAACAATCTCAAAATACTTAGCATAAAAAAATTATATATGTCGTACAAAATTGACACTTAATAGATTAAAGATTAAAGCCATAATTATTTATAATTCATAATTCATAATTACACTGTTTTAATTTTCAAAATATAATTAAGTAAAAAAAATCTTCAAATTGAATTTTATATAAATTGAATTTTATATATAAGAGTTCGGATCAAAGTTCAATTTCAATCCGAATATGTTTAAGTTTAAAAAATCTAATCTCTATCAAACAAACATATTTATACATGTCCAAAACTTAAATTTAGGCTTGAGCTTATCATTTTTTTAAATTATCCACGAGGTGTTTTAGGAGAATCTCAATTATGGAAAGACACCTTTAAGCTATTCACACCTAGACTAATCATTGCTTTAATCAAATAGGTCCCTTGCGAGAAGCAAAGCTCTGACCTTAAGTTTTAAACAACTATATATATAATGACAGTTCGAATCAGTAATCTCACTTAAGTCAGGAGAACCTCTTATCAACTTATCTGGACCAAGTGCCACTCTATTTACTATACTCCTAATATTTTGGAACTTCTAGCTTAAGAATTTTGTCTTCGCCACGAGCCCTATCTAGTCATTAAAAAGACACGTAAGAAATTATATCATATACTAGGTCAACGATCATATGATTAGATTCAACTCTTTTAAAAGGATAAATATGATAAGCTCATTAAAACTATATACTGGAGCCAGTTTAATTGTTCCAAATGATTCCAACAATTTTAAAGATTTACAGATAGAAAGATTCACACTTAGATCTCTCTCTTGGAGAAATGTTGAAAGTAAAAGTAAACTTCTGAAAAGACAACCCTCTATTTTCTCTATTTCTTTAGAGAAGATTCAAAATCAAAAGCAAACTCTTAAAAGGATGAGTCCTATTTGAGATGTTTGATTTGTTTTAATAATTTTTGTTATTAAAAATTGATTAATTAATTAATTAATTAATATAAATTTAAGTATTTTTAATAAAACAAGATTACCTCAAGCTTAGATCGACTTAAGGTTCAATTTTTGCTTAAAAAAGTTAAATTTCAAGTTTTAGCTTGAATAGCTCAAAACTTAGATTCAATTAAAAAATTTATATTATACTTTTAATTTTAAGAAAATTATTTTTAAAAATTGATAATATTAGGCCATTATTAACCTATTTAATTTTTATAAATTATTTAGTTTTTATTCGATTGAGTTAAATCAATTAAATTACTTATATATATTCGTTTTAACAGTTTTTAAAACATCCCGCGAGTCTTAACCACAACCCAAAGCCTCCCAAAAACCCTAAAGCACTCTCATTTCCACATTCTCTGTGTCTCTCTCTCAGTTTGTTTGATCTCGCTGAGCCACAGCTATGAGACAGTCATGGCGATTGCTCCTCTTCCGAAACTACCATCGCTCTTGTTCCCAATTCTCCACTCAGCCCCTCCATCATTTTCAGGCAATCTCTTCCTCAGCGCTAGTTCCCTCTCTCTCTTCGTTTCAATCCCTGTCAGGCGTCCTTTTGGCAGAACGAATCAACCCCGGAATCCCATTTGCTTGTAATTTCTCATCTGAGCCTTTAGTTGAATCCAATAAGGAGCCGGATCACCATGCGGTTATATCTGATATCTTCGTCCGGTGTAGTGATGCTAGTGATATTGAAAGAGAATTAAAGTCGAGTGGTGTTGTTATTAGCCACGATGTTGTGTTGAAAGTGTTGAAGTCTTTGGATTCGAGTCCGGATGTAGCTCAGAGGTTCTTTGATTGGGTGATGGAGAGAGATAGGAATAGATTGAGCTCCAAAGCTTATAATTTGATGTTGGGGATTTTAGGTGTTAATGCGTATGTTGAAAAGTTTTGGACTTTGGTTGCTACCATGAAGGGACGGGGTTACGGTGTTTCGAAGGGTATACGGGATAAAGCAATGGAGAAATTTGAGAAAGATGGATTAAGTAGTGATGTAGAGAGGCTAAAAGCTGTTTTTGCTTCAGGGTCAACAGATGATTCGGAAGAAAAGATCGGTTTGAGAATGAGTAGGATTATTAGGAATCAAGTTTGGAGCGAGCAAGTTGAGATCCAACTTAGGGATTTAAACGTGCCATTTTCAACTGATTTGGTGAAGATTGTATTGGAAAATCTAGCAATGGAGCCCAGCAAAGCACTTATGTTTTTTAGGTGGCTTGAGGAGAGTGAGCTGGTGAAGCATGATGAAAGGACTTATAATGCAATTGCTCGGGTTTTGGGTAGAGAAGATTGTATTGATCGTTTCTGGAAGGTTGTTCAAGAAATTAGGATTAATGGATACGAAATGGAGGAGGAAACATATGTGAAAGTATTGGGACGATTCATGAAGAGGAGAATGCGTAAGGAGGCTGTTGATTTGTATGAATTTGCAATGGGTGGAGCTAATAAACCTTCAGTGCACTGTTGTACTTTTTTGCTGAGGAAAATAGTTGTTGGTAAAGAGTTGGATATGGGTCTTTTTTCGAGGGTGATTGGTATCTTTACTGGGAATGGGAATATGTTGACAGATTCAATGCTTGACTCAATACTCAAATCTCTTAGAAGTGTTGGTAGGTTTGGAGAGTGTAATAAGATTTTGAAAGAAATGAAGGAAGGTGGGTTTAGTCCTGGTAGTACTTTGCAGAGTAAGATTGTGCTTAACCTTAGTAGTGCTGGTAAGAAGGAAGAAGTAGGTGAGTTTGTCAATCATATAGAAACATCTCGTAATGCTTTGGATTTCAAAGCGTGGGCATCTTTGGTTGAAGGGAATTGTGCATCAGGAGACCTTGAAAAAGCATCCACTTATTTCCAGGAGATGTTGGGGAAAGAAGGGGTTTCTAGGGTTGGTTATGTGTTTGAAATGTTGGTAAATGCATATTGCCGCAAGAATAGAGCGATTGATGCGTGCAAGCTTTTGCGTGATTGTGTTAGTGAACATGAATTCAAGCCATTGCATACTACGTACAAGTCATTGATTAGCAAGTTATTGGTTCAGGGTGGATTTAAGGATGCCTTGAGTCTACTAGATTTGATGAAGAATCATGGCTTTCCACCCTTTGTGAATCCGTTTGTAGAGTATGTATCGAAGTCCGGAACAAGCAATGATGCTATTGCCTTTATGGAGGCAATGACTTCCAAGAAGTTTCCATCAACATCCGTAGTTCTTCGCGTCTTTGATGCCTTATTCAAGGCCAAAAGGCATAACGTAGCTCAAAACTTATTGCCTAAATGCCCAGGTTACATTCGAAACCATGCTGATGTTTTGGATTTGTTCTACACAATGAAGTCTGGTAAAGATAATGTTGCTACCATTTCATCTGTCTGAGTTTTTGTGGAGGGCCTGATGCGTGTATTCGGTTTTTGATGTAATTCGGTACTTTTTAGAAATTATAGTGTCAAGTTTTTCTACATCCATAATTTTTCCTTGATTCTTATTTTGTAGAGAATAAAATCTTATCCAATCACTAACTTTTGACTATTTTGCTGTTTTAATGCATACGGTGTTTCAATTTTTGATTTGTAGTTCAGCTACAATATGAAGCTTGGCTATTTCCATATCTTGTACTCTAGGAGTTCTAGCTAGTGCTGCAACAAAGTCTATCAGAAAAGACTTCCATCAGTGCGATTTTTATCACCTGTAGCAAGGGGAAAAACTTCATAAGAGTTACGTTATTAATTGGAATTGGTCTGAAGCTTCATCTGGTGGCTTTGCTATTTCATCAGTTGCTTGCTTGTTATCTTCATAATCGATAAGATCAGCATCCACATTATTGTCTTTCAGTTTACAGGCAAAGTCTCTGTACATAGTGCTCAGCTGAAATAATTTGCAATCTGTCAAATGGTTAGGGTTAACATGATTCTTAAATGCTTTCTGATGTACCAAAAGATGGTGATTCCTGAATATGATCATTCTCAAATATTATCATAATACTAAAAAAGGCAATATTATATTGTCAAGTGCAATACTATTTCTCTGAGAATATTCCTTTAAACTTCATTTTAAAGGAAAATTCAATGGTGTGAGCCATTTTCTCCCACAAGAAGTCAGAAAAGATCCATCTGGTGAACTTTGTAGAAAATCACTTCTTTTGGTATATGTGTGGTTTTCTTTTTTCTTTTTCATTCTCCGGTCCAGTTTTTATCTCGATTGGAGCAGAAAAAGCAGCTAGATTTTCTTATCTGAAATTTGGTTACTATAAGAGAAATTGGAAGTGTGAACTTGGTTCATTTAAATTCAGATTTGTGATCAGTCATGGTTGTTCTGTCTTCTTTTTCTCTCTTTGGTTCATCTTTCTCACCCAAATTAGTTGAAAGTGTGTTTTCTTCATGTTTTGAACAGAATGCCAGCACTATTCTAGCATTAGAGATGGAGTTAACAGCGACTTTGTTTCTCCACCAAACATTTTAGTTTCTTCCATGCAGATTTCTGTTCTTCCCAATATTTGAGAAAATAAGTGTCCCTGCCTCCTTTTAACTTTCTTTTTTAGTTATGTATCTTCTCCAACAAACAATCTCTGCATAGTCATCCAAATTATATGCTGCATATAATCACATAAAGTTGGACTTGAAAAGGCAGGCCTAAGCTGAATCTATTGGGGCTTTAGGCATTCCTTAACAAGCCTAAGCCTAATCTGTGGATTTGGGTTTGAGCCTGCTCGGCCCAAAACCCGAGCCTAACACAGATAAATTCTCTAAATTTTCTGCAACTTTTGCACAAAAATGAAGGATATGGAATAGTTGGGACGCTTGGATGGTGATAGAGAACTACCTTACCATTTTAGATTGTGGATAGGGGCAAAGCTAGGTGCCTTATATAGAGTATTTTGAGTGGACCAAGAAGGCAGGAGATCAGAGTCGGGAGTTTGAGAAACTTGTGGTGGAGGTGCTTTCTCGTCAACTAGGACAGTGACATGGCGGGATGCCATTGGATGGAAGAATTCCCCAAAGGGTCATCAGAGTCAGCTTCTATTGCTCAGGGTTAAGGTGTAATAAATTTCCACATCAAAGTGATGCAAATCCAGGATAGATGAGGATGCCTCAATGTGTTAGCATTGATTTTGGTCCATTCGTTCTTTGGTGGTTAATTGCTTCTTTATCTTTTGGTTCGAGTTTGGTTTGGTCCCGAATACCGGATTTTAGTCTAGTTAAACATATTTAGATTTTATTGTTTCAAACTCGGATAATCCGATTTTTCATAATTAATTGAAATTGAAAAAATTGATAACGCCGAAGCGAATTGCAAATAACTCAACCCGCATATGATCAAATTGGACTTTGCATAAACGTTTCTTTTAAGATTTCTCATTATTTGTAAAGATTATCATAAATTTTATCATTAGAGACTATTAATCTCTCTATTACACCTAAGAATTAACAACTTATGATTATGAAATTAGTGTCTGAATATAGTTAGTTAAGAACTGAGATGTTGAATAACTACCAGACAAGACAACCCAACCTCATCTTAAAAGTAACCGAAACTCAAAGTTCTTGTCCTGTTGCCACGTGTACACCCAGAATCTTAGCTATTGTGTGGACCCACCTGAAACCTGCCACGTGTCAGTTAGTTAATCGATGTTTGATTTCTAGTGGAAACCACATTAATTGACTGTAAAAAGCCGCAGCAAAAAATGAAGCAGCCTCGGACCCCACACATGGGATGGGACCCACCCCAAAACTCATGGAACCACAAGATAATGCTTAACTTTTCGCCGCCACTACTTTCGCACCACGTGTCAGCTGTTGGATTCTCTCTTTCTCCTCTTAGTAGTAGTAACCAGTTCACAACTCTCACCCACCCATCACCACCAATTCACTACTCGTCTTTGCATTACTTACATGAAAATGATGAAGGAGGAGAACGGCGGCGGCAGAGGAGGAGGAGGAGGGGGTAACAACTGGGCACGTGTGTGTGACACTTGCAGAGCAGCAGCCTGCACTGTCTACTGCAAAGCTGACTCTGCATACCTCTGCGCCGGCTGCGACGCCAGAGTCCATGCGGCGAACAGGGTGGCGTCCCGACACGAGCGCGTCTGGGTCTGCGAAGCCTGCGAGCAAGCTCCGGCCACCTTCTTATGCAAGGCTGACGCTGCCTCTCTCTGCACTGCCTGCGACGCTGACATCCACTCTGCCAACCCTCTTGCCCGCCGCCATCAGCGCGTCCCCATCCTCCCCATCTCCAGCTGCCTCTACGGACCAGCCGAAGACGGGTTTAAGGAGAATGATCAGGAGACTGTTGGTGAGGAGGAAGAGAATGAGGCCGCTTCTTGGTTGCTCCCAAATCCTGTCAAGAATGCTAATAATCAGAATGTTAATGGATTCTTTACTGGCGCAGAGGTTGATGAGTACTTGGACCTTGTGGATTATAACTCCTGCCCTGATCAGAATCAGTACTCTTCTGATCAGTACAATCACCAATTTGACCAAAAGAGTTATTGTGGTGACAGTGTTGTGCCTGTTCAGTGTGGAGAAGGTAAAGATCAGTTGCAGCAGCAACCACAGTACCATAATTTTCAGTTGGAATTGGAGAATGATAACTCAAAAGCTGTTTATAGCTACAACAGTTCCCTCAGTCAAAGTGTAAGCTTTCTATAGTTACAATCTCATTTTAATCTTGATTGGTTCCAGTTAACTTGGAAGTTTGTCATTTTTTATCTTGCTTCTTTCAAACTGTGCCATGAATCAGTTTGGTTTCTTTCTCAAAGTTGCAGAGTGACTAGCTATTGAATTTTAGTTATCCATTATGACATGATAGCAGAAGCAGAAGTTCAATATTCTTTACAGTAAAAGAGAAAATCTTGGGGCTTATTCTACTGATATTTTTTGGTTGCACTTTATAAACTACCTTTTCCTCTTTATGTTTACTTTATCCTTCCAAAGGTAAAGGAATCTCATGACATAACACTGTTTCTTTATTCATATTTATTCCATGTTATCCATTCAGGTTTTGATCTCCTAATTTAATCACCATTTGTGGATTTTGCTTAAGACCCTATTAAGAAAAATTTAGCTTCAAAGCAACATATAAGGATCATTAAGATAATCCTACTTACATGAACTCTGTCCTTCCTTGAGTTTCTGTCTTGTCTTGTCCTGCAAATGGAATATAAACCAGCTATGGTTGAAGGGGTTATGAATCGATTAGAGTGGTGAGCTTTGCAATATGAGAGAATTGGACATGTTATAGCATTGAAAAAGAAACTCAATCTTGTTTGCAGTTGTTGCAGCAACTTAAGGTTTCACTTTTCTGTTCCTGTAACAGGTTTCTATGTCATCCATAGAAGTTGGAGTGGTACCAGAATCAACAATGAGCGATATCTCAGTTTCACACACAAGGCCTCCTAAAGGTACAATTGACCTTTTCTCTGGAAATCCAATTCAGATGCCATCCCAACTTAGTCCAATGGACAGGGAGGCCAGAGTCCTGAGATACAGAGAGAAAAAGAAAACAAGAAAGTTTGAGAAGACAATCAGGTATGCCTCAAGGAAGGCTTATGCAGAGACCAGGCCAAGGATCAAAGGTCGATTTGCAAAGAGAACAGATGTAGAAATTGTGGTCGAGCAGATGTTCTCCACATCGTTGATGGCAGAAGCTGGATATGGCATTGTCCCATCATTCTAAATCCAGCAACAGATTGAAAGAAAGCTGAAAGAGGAGAACATAATCTTTAGAAGATAATTGTACTAGTTATTGTTAAGGCTACAGTACTGGTAGTGTATGTTTCTTATGTACTTAATTTTCTTGATCAAGGAGATACATATGTTCAGTTATTTTGTTCATCTTCTTTTCTCTGCTCCTAATATCTTACAGGTCCACATACAGCAATAAATTTGCTTCCAAAACTAATACAGTAGACTAAAGATGTTAACTTGTTCCATATTATCGTAAAGTAGTGATTCCAGGATCCATCCACAACACAAGTAACGATCTACAGGAAAAAGGGCATTCAATGTGGCACCTTTCTTAAGAACAAAAGGGAGAAAGTCTCAGCCAGAGTGGAAAGAATGACATGGCCTATCCAAAGGCAAATGACCTTTGTCCTTCTTCGGGTTGTTGAAGGAACTTTTGCACTTTTGGCTAGTCTTTGCTTGTCAAAAATTTTACTCCTCACCTAAAAATCTTTTACTGTCGCCAGCTCATGCCAATCCAGATTCTCCACTCAACGATTCATGCAGAAACATCCACTTATACAACCATTGATTGCAGTGGATGTCAAGATCTGCTAAAAGAAAAGGCCAACTTGAGGGATATTGCAATAAAGTTGAGCATAATTTTTACATGATCAAGAATACTGTCCTGCAACTACAGATAAGGTGTTTATGGATCTCACTGCTGCATTAACAACAAGATGTAAGAGGGAGCCGAACAATTAAGTTGGAATTTAAAGCATGGAAGATTCATGAATCATTAACCATAATAACACAGCTTTGAGGAATGTTGGATCATCTCTTGTTCCTTTGATGCAAAATGACACATCATGCTCTACTGTTTACTTCACAGAATCTCAATCTTAAGTCAAAGGAGGCTATCATGGAAATATTTTAATAAATGAGCTCAGAGGCCTCATCTCCCAGAAGTTATGGCATATTGAAACCATACCCTTTATTTTGCTGGTCTATGCTACAATTATGATGTCACCCCCTTAAAAGCTAAGGGCATTAAGTAAGGTTTGGGTAAGCAAAGGTGAAACTGACCTCCGGCAAAAGAAATGCAAAATCCTTCTCTTGGGATATGCCATTTGCATCTTTCATGGCTTCAAAAGTCAATTGCCATCACAGCTGTGCAGATTGGTGACAACGGAGAAAGGACAGCAGCTCAGAAGTCAGATGCATTTGTGGAGGATAGTTTTTTAATGCCTGATACCACTGCCAATCAAGAATGCGAAATCCATGATAGCCATGTTTTTCTTCCACTATAAAGTCGAGGTCCTCACAGATCCTAGATGCCCTGAATCATCCATTTCTTCAATGCCATTTGTCATGCATCATCACCTTCCCATTGGAAAGGAAATGGGATAGAGATACTAAATCCATGAAATAATACTAATGCTCATCTTTAAAGCCTCACCGTTGTTCACTTTCTAAAGATGCCAACTGGGACACAAAATTCAGCCACATTGGAAGAAACCATGAAAGCCTCCTGGAGGTGCTTTAAGTATTCACTTTTTAAGTACTTTCTTGTTTAGAATGGTACTTTCAAGCTTGGCCGAGCTTTGAAGTTAGTGGTTCAATATACATCTCCACTTTATGGCTGGCAATCGGTAAGCTTTTGTCAATTTCTCCACTAGGTAAGCAATGGCCTCAGATCTTAGATTCAAATTGCTGCTTTTGCATTGAAGGTGCAATGATATGCACAGTTATGTCTATCACAGCACCTAACAATCTATGGGTTGGATTCCATATATGATCACTTCTTCAAGCATTGTTCCTACTCTTAGCTTCAAAAATTGATGACTAAAATATAAAAGTTCAGATTCGATGGAAACTAAAACTTAATCCCAACTATGAGTACACTCTCTCAAAACTTAAATTGGAACAAAACGTTGAGCACAGTTGTTAGTAAGATTTAATGTCTATATCTAAGTTGGCAAGCATAAAAAATTCTAATGTACTACTCTCAAGTAAAATTGAGTTTTTACCATTTCTATGGAAATAATCTCTCAGTAAGAAAATAATTTGTTTCTCAAAAGATTTAATGTCAACATCTATGTTGAAATGGGTTTCAATTTAGACTTTGGGTTTCCAAAGGAAAGAGTTTTATCCAGTCACTTGGAAGATCAAATCTCCAGAACTCACAAAAAGAAAAAAGGGCACGAAAAGTGAGGTAGCAGTACTGATCTTTAAGAAAAGAAGATTTTACTTTGCACTTTTGTGAAGCTAAAGTGTATAAAAGATCAAAGTTCAGCCACAGAAAGTGGACAGATTCCAGAAGTTTGCTGTCAGAGATATAGAATGCTAGATACTTTCTTGCAATGCTCTAAACATCATCTGCAAGAGTCATCTTTACGTTCATACGCTTCCAAATGATCATTGGTCCCCCAAAAGATCAATTTCTGCTGTGTCATAAGTAAAGTATCATTGCTTCTCCTTCACTCATATATGCAAAGATTTATGTGCCTTCAACATCAATTCAAACATATTAATCTAAAAGAACTTGATTCCTGAAGAAGTCTTATACTTTTCTTGAACAAACACTATTACTCAAAAATTTCACAAAATGTTATCTTTTCATGCAAGCGCTTACTAAATTGATTTCGTATCCTTTCTACCTAAGATCGCAATTTATAAGATCAAGTCTTTCTAAATGGAATAATATCCATATCTACTGTCAAGAATTATCTCCCATCATACTGAATCCTTAGCTACAGCGGCTTTCAATTGCCTTTATGTGCACTCATTCCTAAAAGCATCCCTTCTGCAGGTAAGCACATCCATGAGCATGAGTTTCCTCTAACCGCATGGACATCGGCAGATGTTTTTAATTACTAAGTATCTACAGAAATCAATAACAGTTGTTGGAAACATGTTTTGGAGTGGTTTGTACTTCAAGAAATTATGTTTATATACCTGCTGTGGACACATCATACACATTCCAGCAGTTTAAAAATGAAGCATTAAACATCAGTGTATCGAAGTGAGCATTGAATACTTTTCTCTTTGATATTTTCTATCATATCCATATAAAAGAATCTCGAGCTAGGATATGCTTTGCCATGTCTAGACCCACACTACTGTTTCCTTTTGAATCACATAATATCTATCTTTTTATTCTTGCAGATGTGCTAAAATCTCATAAGATTAATGGCAATGAAGTCATTTCTCCAGTCAGCTATGTTATTTGTTGATCATCCTATGCTTGCTTGTACCTTTTCAGCTAATATACAACTCTTCTCATCCTGGGTTACACCCCAACTTGGGTACTTTTACTTTACGATTGAGGTGGACAGAGCAGGAATGATCAAATCATATAAAAAGGAGAAGCAATGAATTTATGGTAGTGCTCACCTTCACAAAAGTGCAATGCACTTTTCTAATTTTTTGACGAGGCAAGATTCACTCCAAAAAGTTGATAGATCCACGAACAGAAAAAATAGACAGAATGTTGTAAATGATACTGTTGGATGGTTAAACTGCATGATATAGACATCTTCACAATTAAAACAACTCAAATATGACAGCGTCTCTGGATTTTGGATGCATTTCAAACTGATTTGCAAGTAAAAGACAGAAAAAGCATCCATTAACGTATGCTCATTGAACCAGTTTCCATGAAAAGTATCTGTGGTGGAAGTGTTGCCCAATGCAAGCTTTAAGCAGATCCTTAAACAACAGCCACAAAAGCAAATTTGAAGTTCAACCACTCTCATTAATGAGCTTTTCCTATAAACTAACTTGAGCCTCAAATCACCACATGATGCAGACTTACGAAAAAGGTTAGAACACGACGAACAGCTCAAAATTACATCCATTTCCAGTTAAGCAATACCCAATAGGAAAATCACACGAAAAAGAGACAAAACAACGTTTTGTTTTCAAAATGCAATTATAATCAGATTCCAACATACTCTACAGAGAAGGCTAAAGAGACAAAATTTATTCTTCCCTTTACGTTCTTCTCCTTAAAAAACAATGAGGAAGCAAAAGTTCTGACAAGCAAAGAGGTCCTACCGAGAAGAGAATCAGTAAGATACCCTGAATCATAAATTTGTGGAGAGAACAAGAAATGGAATCTGCTACTTACATCCGAGTCCACGAACTCTTGATCCTGTCAAAGACTTCATCTTTAGAAGTTTAAGCAATCTGTTGAATGAGTTTTTGAGTTGGAAGTTTAGATAATGCAAGGCCCGTGTTCTGTTTTCAGACTGCAAGGCCCATTTCAATTTTTTTCTAGATCGCAAGGCCCATTTCTGGTTTTCTAGTCATAACGATAGTAAGAGGTTCGTTTGAGCCTAATCCAAAGCCCATAGAGACTAAGTTGGGTAGCCCAAAACTCAATCAAGCGCATTTTAACCTAAACGACTGGAGTCAACATGATATAAACCATCTTACAAGGTGGATAATAGACAAATTTAATAACATAATATAAGTTATGTCTAAAGTTACTTAATTTTTATAAACTAATTAACGAATTAATAATTTATAACAATTCAATTAATATTTACAAAAAATACAACCCAATCAATTATTTTGTTCAAAATTTTATATTAAATATACAGTAGTAATTAGGGATGATAAGCACGCGAGCGTAACCTAGAATTAAGGATGGCAGTAGGTTTTCAACCCGATTAATATTCGCACTACCCGACCCAATAGATTTGGATATGGACAGTAAATCGTAAAAACTGATGGATATGGATATGGATATGGGTTGAGTCATACAAAATGGATATGGATATGGATAGAGTGAAACCCGAACCATGGATACCCATATCTTACCAGTTTTTTATTAACTCTATTTTTTCTATTTTTTCTTGAATATTTATGGTTAAATATAATAAAATATTAAAATTTTATA
>JAOSBK010000001.1:30845129-30871833 GCA_027568895.1 Erythroxylum shatona | reverse complement strand
CTTATTATTATTGTGATTATTAAATTCCTTATTATTATTAATTTTCTTCCTCTTCTTCTTCTATTATTTATTTATTACCTATTATTATTATTATTATTATTAGTATTATTATTATTATTATTATACGAAATTAATTTTTATTGTTATTGTTATTGTTATTATTATTATTTGTTAACTTTTATAATAATACAAATAATTCATTTTAAAATAATCAATGAATTACATCTTTCCAATTATATTATACTACAGGGTATTTTTGTCATTCACACTGTTTTTTTGTTCTGTCCACTGCAACTAAACACACTTCTGTCTTCAGGACGGAGACAGTTTTTTCTGTTCTGTCCACCGCGACCAAACACCTCGCTGTCTCCAATTTTTGTTATGTTCCGTCTCTGCCCCCTGGAGACAGCAACCAAACACAGCGTAAGGTTATAGATTCAAATCATAGGAACAGTCTCTTTTGTTACAAAGAGAAGGCTGTGTATATTATGACTCTTTCCACGTCCTCGCGAAATGGCTAACTTTGTGCACTTGATATATTGACTTTAAATTACGTGTATCAAATAAATTACTCAATGAATTAACAATTTAAAATCAAATATCGGGTTCTATCCAAATGATGTTATCCGTTGGTTTCCTTTATGATGGGTCGTGTCTGTTCATTTTGAAACCTTGGCCTCGTTTGGTAAGCTGCCAATCAGTTATTTTTTCTAGCTTATTGGCATGCTTCAACTGTTTGACTCTTCAAACAGCTATAAATGCTGTTTGGAGAGCAGCTGAAGCTTTGACTTTTTATCTTCAAACAGCCAAAAATGAAAACGCTCTTACACAGCAGCGTTTTCATCAACTAGCTAACTATTTAACCTTTAAAACCCAATTATACCCTTTCCTATATAATAAAAGAGAGAGCAACTTTACAACTTTTTTATAACTTTTTTTTTGCTAATGTTATATATAAAGTAATATCCTTAAAAATATATTTACATCTAAGCATGATAAATTCTAAAAATATAAATTTTATTTATTAATAAAATTAATTAACAATTAGTTATAAAATATGTATTATAAATAAAATATGAGTAATTTATCATCTTATATATTAATATTATTACGTAATAAATAAAAACTGAATAATTTTTTTTATTATCATATTGATTATTAATTATTAATAAAATCTTAATATATTTTATTTTATTATCATATAAATTATTAATAAAATAAAAACACATATTTATTAATTAATAAAAATTAATTAGCTTTACATATTTAAAATTATTATACTTCTACTAAAAATAATTATATGTAAATTAATACATCAATTAATAACTTTTATTTTGATACATTCAGCTCCAATACACGACCTCTTGGACATGATTGAACATACTTAGACTAATGGGAAATGTTAAAAACCAAATTTGTAGGGACAAGGTAAATCAGTGTTCCTTATAACTTTTTTAAGTCATGTCCTTAGAAGTCATTTTACATATAAACGACTAATATTACACAGTTAATTTTATTAAACATCTTTAACAAACAGCTAACGCAATCTGCTGGTCAAATTAACTGATAGAATCAACTATCAGCTAATAGCTAATGTAATCAACCGATTGTTAAAGAGGCGTAAGTCTTTCCCCTTTCTTTCCTTTCCTGTATGAAAATTGACACTCTTTAGGGTATGAAAATTGACACTCTTTAGGGAATGAAATGATGTAAAATGTTCAAGCTACCCAACCTTACAACACTTTGCTCTGTTCTTTCTCATGTACTTGAGTGCTCTAACATGCTTAAGGAATGGGTTCTTCTGGCTCTGGATTACAAGGCAGGCAAGTCTAGAGGAGACATTCTCATGTCTGTGGGATGGGCTACCTTATAAACTTTCTCTGCAGGTTTCACATTTATGGTGATGCAGATAAAGTGAAAATCATTAAAACAAAAGTTCTTCGTGATTGAATGGCTTCGAGCTAGATTTTGTTTTTTTTTTTTAAATCTTGAATCTGCTTCAAAATTTAATAAATTCAAGTTTAATCTAGTAATAACTTTAGATCAAGTAAAATTAGATTAGACCTGAATTGTTAATTTTATTTTTTAAATTAATTTTATGAGTAGAAAATAAAATACTTTTTTAGGGTTGAAAACGAATAAGATAAGATAGATTTGTTAAATGTTGATATTAAATTTAAGAAAAATCTAAATCCGGGTTTAAACTGAATCTAATTTAAACCCAATTGAACCAAATTTGATTTGTTGATTTAAAATTAGAATAGGGTTGAACTAATTTATAATTTCTATATTTTTAAATTATTTTATAATGTAGTATTCCAAATCAAGTCTCCATATTTTGTAAAATATTTTAGTACATTTATTGTTTTTTTGTTAAAAATTTTGATGAAATTTATTTAGGGTATATTTTATAATTCTTTAAAATATTACACCATAATATTTTTTAAAAAATAAGTTAAATCACAACAAAATACATTTCTTTAATTTTGATTGGATCATCACATTTATATTCTTTTTTTCATTATCAAATTACAAGAGTAGTTTCCAACTCTCAATATAGCCATCCATAAATAAGGGTTTTAGACCTATCTTACCTTTAAACTCTTGGGACTCTCCTCCTACCTTACAACACCATCTTCATCATAAGGAGAGAACATAACTTCATAGCTCTAACGAGAGTAATTCTCAATCTTCAATCTCTATGGATCCTTTCAAACAGATGTTTGGTACAGAAGGATGTGGCAGCAGTGAATCTGGTTGGACAACATACATTGCCTCTCCCATGGAGGAAGATGACTATGAGTTCAATGATCGTGGAAACCACCATGACTACCATGATCATGGAGGTCCCATTGGCAATGAAGAAGACCATGTTGGTGGAGCAGAAGACAGTGATGATGACTCAATGGCTTCTGACGCTTCCTCTGGTCCCCATCTTCAGTACAAGCGAGAAGATAGTCAAAGCAGCCATGGAAGAGTAATAAGCTCTAAGAACAGCAAGGAAGATTGTAAATTCAATCCCTTTTCTCTCTTCTCAAAGAAGAAGAAGAAGAATGAGAAAGGTAGAGATGAAGAACATTTTAAGAAGGATAGAAGATTCACTAGTGTCAGAAAATACAGCAAGTAATCTCAGTTCAAGTTTGTAGAGATCACTGCACAGAAAAAATAATCTTCATGTTAAAAGGGTTATACAGTATTTACAGGAATTGTAAGAGAAAAAAAGCTGTCTTTCTGTTATGGCTATAGATTCGTCCATGATCTGAACTTACAGTTTCTACTTACAGAAGCAAGTTTTACATCTGCAACTCATGAACACTGTCAAAATTCTTTATTCCTTTTCACATTTTCCTTTCTGTTTCTTTTTCTTGTTTATACTCCTGCAAGAGAAGAGGCTAGAGATCATATTAGGAACAACATGGCAATGATAATAGTATTTATGTGGACTGAGACTCAAAAGAGCAAGTGATTCCAGATCAAGTTACATGAAAATGATTGTTATTTTTGGGAACGACTCAGAACTAGTGGATTTTGTATATTTGTGTGGTTGTGCAGTCATGTGGTGAATGGTGTTCATGGACAAAGTAAGCTGTGTGCTGGAAAGAAAATCCAAAGCCTAGAAAGACAAATGCCAGCCATGAGAAGCAACATAGACAAGCATAGTAATAGTGACAGAATATTGAGTGCAACAGCTAGGCTGCTAGCACCTATAGGCTGTCCATTACACAAACTAGAAGACAACCGACAGTTTCAAGCATTTCAGGAAGTCTCTTATTCTTCCAAGGAAAATGCTAAAAGATTCAGAAATGAAGGACAGGAATGAAAAAAAGAGCTTTCCAGGCACCCAATTGGTTCATATTAAAAAGATATACATGCATCTGACTGGTTAGCTTCCATTCTGTAAAAATCAAGAGGTCTCAGAAGATTCCAATTGTGTCATCCTCCTTTTTCATGAATTTATGTATCATTTTCATCTACACTTGCATGTGCATGTGATGAAGTTTTGTATTGAATGTTTTTTTTTCAAACTCGAACCGGAACCTGGTCAAATGCAGAGAAAAAAATTGTTAAGAATGAGCCTGATTGAACCTGAATACCTGAGCTTGAATCCAATCAAACCAATTTGGCCTGTTGACTTCGGGTCTGGTCAGGTGAGGCTCGATCTAATTTAACATCCATAAAAGTGTGTTGAGATAAGATATGATCCATTTATCAATCTTACACAGCATATTAAGTTTTTGCGTTGAATGCTAAATTAAAATAATGGCTTCAATCCCAATACAGAAGATTGGCTACTTGAGCAACCAAAAGAGTTTCAAAACCTGCAACTGGTTTTAAAGCTACCCTTCCTTTAACATACAAGAGGAATCAAATTGCAGGCTGCAACTTTTATGGTTTCTGAACAAAATACAAGAACAAATCACTGACACGACAAAGTAACACCCAAAATTAGAGAAATAGCGTATCAGATCTGAAAATCTGATTAAAATGAAACCCTGCATGGTAAACATTCATAAGGTCCAGACAACAAAAAATTATTATACTTATTGAATGTACTGAATAAGGTGTCACCAGGGAAATTTAGTTCTTCAACTGCTTAGCAATCTTAAACCACTCAGTGTGGAAAGATCCTTCCATATCAATCCGTTCATATGTATGAGCGCCAAAGTAGTCTCGCTGAGCTTGGACCAAATTAGCTGGCAACCTCTCTCTCCTATAGGTGTCAAAATAAGCAAGACTAGTAGACATTCCAGGAGTGCTAATGCCTGAGTTGATGGCAAGGCATACAACCCTACGCCAGGCAGACTGACGTTCCATGATTTCTTTTGCAAACTCTGGATCCACCAGAAGGTTAGCAAGGTCAGGGTTCCTATCATAAGCCTTCTTGATTCTGTCAAGAAACACAGCTCGAATAATGCAGCCTCCCTTCCAAATCCTGGCCAGTTCTCCCAACTTCAAGTCCCAACCCTGCTCAACACTCTTAGCACGAATCAGGTTCATCCCCTGTGCATAACTACAAATCTTGGAGGCATAAAGTGCTTTCCTCACATCATCAATTAGCTTCTGCTTGTCAACCACTCGGTCAGTCAATATATCCACAAAGCCACCGGATTTGAAAACTTTGGCAGCTTCAATACGTTCTTCCTTCAAACCACTAAGGAACCTTCCATCCAGAGAAGCAGCAATGGTCGGAGCTGCAACTGATAGATCAGCAGCTTGTTGAACAGTCCATTTACCAGTACCCTTCATACCAGTTTTGTCCAAAACCTTGTCAACCAAATATCCATCTCCTTTATCATCCTTAATTCCAAAAATATCTGCAGTAATTTCAATCAAGAAACTTAGCAACTCACCCTTATTCCATTCTGAGAAAACACTTCGTAGCTCCTCATTTGACAACTTTCCAACTGATTTCAAAACATCATACGCCTCAGCAATCAGCTGCATATCACCATATTCAATTCCATTGTGCACCATCTTAACAAAATTACCCGACCCACCTTTTCCAATGTAAGTAACACAAGGGCCGCTGTCAGGAACTTGAGCTGCCACTTTAAGAAGAATGTCTTCTATGTACTTGTATGCCTCAAAGGACCCACCAGGCATCAATGAGGGTCCATTTCGTGCACCCTCTTCACCGCCTGAAACTCCCATTCCAAGATAAAGCAATCCCATTTCAGCCACAGCCTTTTGCCTCCTCTCAGTGTTTTCGTACCATTCATTTCCTCCATCAATGATACAATCACCTTTTTCCAGATATGCTGAGAGTGTCTTTATCGTTGCATCAACAGGTGCTCCAGCCTTAACAAGCATAATTATAACCCGAGGCTTTTGGATTGACTGAACAAAAGATTCTGGATCATGGAAGCCATATAAAGGTAGATCTCCCTCCTTCTTAGCTCTTTCAACGGTCTCGTCAACTTTAGAGGTTGTTCGATTATAGACAGAGATAGGAAACCCTTTCTCTGCAATATTGAGGGCCAGATTCTGGCCCATAACAGCCAGACCAGCAAGGCCAACTCTAGTTGGTTTTGAGGGTGCAGCCATAACTTTCCCTGTTCAATTATGTTGTCAACTTCAGTTTGAAAATTTACAAAAAAAGCAAAATATTTGACAACCTTGAAGAAAATTTGTTTACATGCTGAAAATTGGATAGTAATAACAAAGGTTTCTTTTTCTGCTAAACAAAGTTGGAAAAAAGAAAGAAACAAACAAAGGAACAGTGAAATGGTTAGGCAACAGCTATAATAATCCTTAGAGCTGAAAAATCAAGTGACATGAAAAGCAATTACAATAATCTGATATGTCAAGTTTTGTTTTTCTAATCACTATTGATGCTTCAAACGTCAAGATAGATATGCTCAAAACGGAGACTTCTTGTCATACATTCCTGCACTGAGTTGATAAATTACATAATCCCTTAAGGAAACCTCCAAATAAATTATATAATCCCTTAAGGAAACCTCCAACAGTAATGCTCATCCACTCATTGACATGCTAAAGAAGACAAAATTTTGAAATCCTACTGAAAAGTAACCCTCGTGAACCCCTTAGTTCCCATTAATATCAAAGACAGAGAATATTTGAATCAATGAGCTGAAGCCCACTTCGCCAGAGATCACTAGTTGCCTTCCTTTACACACAAATCCCCCACTAGAAGATCGAGGTAACAATCATGGATGTTTTTCGCTCTAACAAGAATCCATTTTAAAAATACATCAGTCAAAAGGATGAAGCCATCCACTTGAAAACCTATTCTTTCACAAACTCAGTCACAATGGTGAGAATCTATGCGTCATTCAAATACACAGGATCAAACGAATCGTCATAGAAAGATGAAAAGAAAATTTCTTTTAGATCTTGATCAGTCAAGACATGAAATGTTGACCAACTACAAGAATCCCATCAAGAATCATCTCAAATTCATCAATCAGAAGAAACCATTGCCAAATAAAAAGTAATCGCAACAGATCAACAACATTGAAGTAAATCCCAGATATAATCAAACTTTTAGACAGAAAAATCTATTAATAATATCTCGAGCCAATGAAAATGGCCAAAATGGGAGCAAAAAACATGCAGTAAGAAAGCACTCACCTTTGCTAAGTGAAGACTACAGTTCCCTCTGATCGATACAATCACACGAACCCAGAAAATTTAAAATGTGGGTTTTGAAGAGGGTAGATAAAAGATCTCAACTGTTAGGTGAAACTGTGTAATGAGGAAGGTAGTTCCTTAACTACCATGTAAGATACAATTGGAATCATGGAATATCTTGACTTGTTTCTCTTGTTTGTCTTTTATGTATCTAAGAATAAAACAATTAAATATATAAATTTATACGGTTAATTAATTTACTCAATTAACATAAAATTAACATGTATAAGATTGTTTATACAAAACTTCTATATATAATGCATTGTATAAGATTGTTTGTGTAGACAATTTATAATTTTACCAAATTAATTTCTTTTACTCGATATAAGATATAATAATTTTAGAATATTTTACAAATATTGCTACTTCGAACAAAAATAAGTGATGAAGAGCTTAAATTCTTAAATGTAAAAGATGTGAAGATCAAAATCTTGATTCCTTGAATAATAATAATTGAAGAAATCTTTGTAAATTCAATTTCTTTTTTTAATTTTGAAAATTGTTAAATTATTACTTAAATGTTAAAGAAGAAGATATGTTTTTGAGCATTTAAAAAATATTAAAATTTGATCGACTTAATATCAAATTAATTAAAACCCAAAAAAGCTTAAAATCTAACATGGATCAATATTGAATTCAACTTCTTGAATTCCATCAAGATTTAGAATCACTTGAAGATTTTCAAACCAGACTCAGACCATATAACCCATTATCCAATGCTAGGATCTGAGTTATGTTGGCAACAACCAATAACAAGCATTTCACAATATTCATACAGCCCTAATTCCACCAACAATCTTGATAGCCAATCAAATGCATTCAGGAGCAGTAAGTAGTGGGCTTGGCTTCATCCTTACACATGGAATAAATAAGATTGCCACATTCAATTATGTCCCTACGGTTGACGTCTTCACATAAAAGCTTTTGTTGCATCTCAAACCCTTTGAACCTTATGCACCAAAAGTGTTTCCCTTTTTTCATGATGTTGCAAGTAGTAGCTCACCAAGAATAAATGCAAGTTTGATGGCAATGAGCATACCAACTGTTTGCACCGGGCGAAAGCCTCAAGGAGCAATCTGCGTGGAGGTAGAAGACTTACGGATCGGGAACTTCTTCTCCCGAACGACTTTCATGTCAGCTGGAAATAAAACCGTAATTTTCTGGTTTTCGACCAAAAAGGATAATCATAGCAACTCACCAAAAGAACATAGTGTAAATGGAAACTCCCACAAGTTGTTACTGAATATACATTTCAATGAGCTTGGTCATAAATTCTTATGTAATGAAAGCAACTTTTACAACCTCAGGCTCCAAGATCATCTATGTGTTACAAATGTCAGAATATTCTCATGACATTGGAAAAATTTTGAGGACTTTTGAGTTCTAGTACAGAAGATATTCAAATCCAATGAATCGTCTGCGTGTACATAACCAAGTTGATAAAATACAATTACTTTAGAAGTACAAAATTGTATAAGAACGTGACTATCCCAGTATGGACACTTACAGTTCATTGTAGCGTATCCCTGTATTTGGCCACAATGAGCAGCACCTATATCTGTTTAAAGGCCAAAATTGCACATCTGAACGAATTCCATATCATTGTCCACATACTTAGTCCAAAGATTCTTATATTGGTTCATGGCAATATCGAGCCAAGGTTTCATCTTCCCATTGTAATGGATCACTGCAGCATTGCTGATCTCATTCATGCTAATACTTGGATTGTAACCAAGGCCATGTACATGCCAAGATTTGTCGAGTGACTTCGTTGTTGAGTAGAAGGTGATTAAACCAGGAGGAAGAGTATCATCTTTCCATAAAGTAAGGTCCTCATTCTGATCCAAGCAATAAGTAACGTCTTAGAATTATGTCCTTTGTCTCAATCCAGTAATAGAATCAGTATGATAGCAGCTTAAAGTTAATTATGTACTTTTGGGAGCTCAATTGCTTTCATTGATTATGGATAGAGAGAAATTCAGTATAAATTAATGCAAAAGACCTAAAAGTGACATCAAAGTGTATAAGGGGTCAAGTTGCAAAATATGACTTACCAAGTTCTGCCAGTAATGATACTGTTCAGTACACTTTTCGCGCCTCCAAGCATCAAGATCAAATATATTCATCCCAAAAGCCCAAGCACAAGCCTTGGAGTTGAACTTCTGTTTAATTAAGGGATGAGAAAAGTTCAAATACTGTGCATAACGATGAAATGATCCGAAACAAGTTTCAACTGCCCCATTGACTTTTCCATCCAATTCAATCTTCCATAACCGTGTCAAATCTTTTTGAACCACCACATCATCATCCAAAAATAAAATCTTATGCAACTTGGGGAACATCTCCGGCAGGTAAAACCGGAGATGATTCAACATAGACAGATATTTGGGATGCCTAAATTTCATGTTACCCAATTCCTTGGTAGTATTCTCTGCATGATCCTCAGAGTAAAACTTTTGCGCATTGATATTTTCAATTTGCCTCAGGAGCGGGACATATGAAGAATTCAAGAATCTATAATCCTCCACGGCCTTCACCTCCACGTGAGCACCCCCTTCCGCAGGCCTCATTCTAAACCATACTTTCATAGCTGCCACATTCATCCTATCAGTGACCACATGGAAAACATGTTTCCATGGTTCCTCTGCATTCTTTACTGCAGACATCACCACCACTGAGACTGCAATCACATTATCAGAGAAAATCGCATAATGAAATAAACTTGGATCCTCAAATTCCGGCTTGGGAGCCTCTTCTTTATATTTTTCAGGATGTGAAATCCTCTCCCCCACAAGTCTCATCGCTAAGCAATGTAAACTCTTTGGTACTGATTTTGCAGCTATCAAGCTAGCAAAAGCCCCATTCTTCTTTGCCTTGTTCAACAACTCATTCACAGCAAAGATGGTGTCTTTCAACTTCTGAATCTTTAGCTGATTATCATAGCTCTCCTTCGATTCTGCTATTATTGTTCGAGTGATTTTCACTCTTTCCTTCACTTCCTTCTCAAATTGCCTTAATACATCCTCGTCCAACAGACCATCCCCTTCAAACAAGGAGGATTGATAATTCGGCTTCATCGTTAGGTCTGTAAAATTCTTTGCTAAATCATCAAACATTCTCAACTGTCTAGAGGTATCTAGTTTAAGCTTCCTTGCAAAAGCTGCATACGCGTTAACCAGTGTCATGTGATCATTGGCTTGCTTGTGTATCAAATCCAATCGAGTCTTTCGTGGATCAGATTTCAACGCCAAAAAGGTTCGATGAGCATATGCATTACCAGTAGAAGGTAGTGACTGGTAAAAACATAGAAGAGTAAAAAATCATCAAACAGGTAGTCCAATTGGCATCAAATTGTTTAATAACATATTCCAACTACCATCATTCTACAACACTAGGCTGAGGTTAAGAAATCACTAAACTAGAGTTACTTATGACAGAAATTCAATGTAAAGAAAAAAAATGATTATTACTTAAGAGAAACCAGAAACGGAGGCGAAATCAAAGCAAAACGATCCAAAACAGTGTTGGGTTTAGAGAACGATAAGATTTTGAATGCAAAACAGAACTTACTGGGTGAGGGTGAGGGGTTGAGGGATGATTGGTGAGGATAACGGAGAGAGTGGCAACGAAGAGCAGACTGAACATGGCGGAGACGAAGATCCTGTACGAGAAGAAGCTACGGAGGATGGAGGAATTAATGCCGCCGACTCCTCCACCACCGTTGCCGGAGGCTCCTCGGCTACCTCGGACGGCCACCGCCATTGTCGGAGATACGATGGATCTGAATATGTTGGCTGTGTGAAAGCGAAGTGCAAGACAGAGAGAATGATCAATGAGACAATGACATAAAGTGGATCTAATTCCGTGTCTTCGTCGGTGTTTTTTTTAATTATATATTATTTCTATTTAGTTCTTTGCTTTATTTAATAAAATATTATTCTTAAAATTATATTTTAGTTATTTTCTTTTTCGTTTTATACTTTTTTTGCAAAAAAATAATTATGAATGTAATAATTAGGATTGGCATGGAGTCGGATCTGAATATTTTTATTCAGTTCGAGAATTAAAATAATTCGTTTTATTTATTTTGTGATCAAAACGACGTCACTTCATTCATTATTATTATTATCATTATCACATCTAGTTTAAAATTTTGCAATAAAATAAGATTTAGAGATATTTGATATTACGTAACTTTACTCTTATATAGTAAAGAGACTACTTCTGATAGATCCACATACAGATGTGACAATGAAATAATAATGCAAGTTAAAGAGTAAATAAATAAAACTGACACGCTAAATTATTATGTTAATAAAATCACAATAATTATATAACTAAATAAAAAAATAAAAAATAATTCGACTTTTAAAAATATTTTTAAACTAAAATATAACGAAATATATTATCTCTTTATCATTAGAAAAGCACCAATAGTTAGATAAAAAGAGAGCAATAAAGTATCAAAAAATTCAATTTTGATTTTTGAATAATACAAAACACGAAAACTTAGAAAAACGAACATGTAAAAACACAAAACGTCTAAAACCATAAGATCATTAAGCATAAAAATTCAATCTTGACATAAACCCAACAATATCAGATATAAAGAGATTAACATAATAAAACTTAAAAAGCATTAAACACTAAATCAAACAAAGAGGCTAATAATAACAAAAAAAAAACATAAACAATAGAAATTTCGGAAAACTCAACAAAATCTATAAAACAGCAAAACAAAAGAGACTGATTAATCAATAACCATATTCGAAATGAGGAGGCTGCAGAGAAGGAAGAGAGAGTGAGAGCACCAAGAAAGAAGGAGAGCGCCAAGAAAGAGAGAGAGCAACACATAAAAACTTACGTCACTTCATTATACTTAATAAAATAAAGTTATTTTTGTTAATTGATTTTTCAACAAATGAATCGTTTTGGTTGAAACAGTTGTTTACAAGAAATTCGAGCTATTTGAAAAGTAAATAATTCAAATGAGACTTGTTAGTTAAAATTTGATTGAAACGAATCGGGTCGGATCAGTTGGGATATGCCTTAATATAAACATCAAAAGATAACGAGCTACGTCAAGCTCAAGATTGAAAATGAAAAAATTTGACAAAGTTAAGTCTAACAAATATGGAGTAAATGAGTGTGAAATCCTATTTGAGTTTCACGAATAGCCAAAAAGGTATTTTTTAAATCCAATTTCGAATTTTTTTTGACTTAATTTAACTTAAAATTATGTATACAAAAGCAGTTCGGATCAATTTAAAGTCAATATTCTAATTGGACATTTATATATCCGATTCAAGTTGAGTTTGAACTTGATCAAGCCGATATTAACATATTAATTTTGAGATCGAACAATTTCAAAACTTGAGAAAAAATGTGACTTTTATATGATTTAGTCCTTCCATTGCTTTATCAAACATTTCAACCTCACAAAAATTTTCATATGATTTAGTACTAAATTAATGTGTAAGAATAATAACAAATCTTCTCAAAAGGAAAACAAAAGGATTAATCATACGATACATCATCATATCACATTTAAGAGGGTTAATTATAAAAAAATTACAAACTTTCGTTAATTTTTCAATTATAGCCGGAACTTTAAAAAGTAGCAATAAAATGTCCTAACTTTTATTTTTTTTCAATTATAGCCTAAACTTTAAAAAGCGACAATAAAATGTTCAAGCTTTCAATTTTCTTTAATTCTAGCCTGACGTTATCTTTTATTTCCCTTCAACCCTCATCTCTTTGTTTTATGTTTGTTATTCTGATGCTTCGAATTAATCTCGCATTATAGCGTACTTCATTAGTAAATTCTTTGTTTTTAGTTGGTTCTGTCGATGTTCTTAGTGCGAGGGCATTAGGATTGTATAATTTGAAAATTCAAAGGTAAGGGCATCGAGAAAATAAACTAAAAATGAAAGAAAAATAAAATCAAAGGGTAAGGTCGTACGAGACTGCATAATCTGATTTAGGTCATTTTTAAACAATGATGCCGTTTAATTATATAATTAAACGGAGTCATTTCAATAATCTGCATCAATTGTGTTAATTTTAGCTGACGGGTATTAATAATTAAAGTTTCTGAAACATGTAACAAGTCACGTCAACAAACTTGACGGAAACACTAACGTCATGCTAGAATTGAAGGAAATTAAAAGTTTAAGTATTTTATTATCACTTTTTAAAGTTCAGGTTAGAATTGAAAAAATTGACAGTTTAGACATTTCATTGCTATTTTTTAAAGTTCGAACTATAATTAAAATTTTGACAAAAATATGAACTTTTTTTAATAATTAACCATATTTAAGAAGTTCCAAAATGCAACCAATACAATTTTTACTTATGGATTACAATTTATGACTAGACATTATTTTTAACAAATATGGTAATAATAGATTGATTCAAAATCTTATCAAAGGTTTTAATATTTTCGTAATTATTAATTATTAAATTTATTGTGAGTACTAGATTTAGCTTTAAATATATATTTTTTAAAATAATGAATTTAGAAAATTATTAATTACACGAGATGCATGTTCGCCACTTTTCATTCAATTCTTAAAAGAAAGAGACGCGTGTTAAAAATTATTTTTCTCTTCAATTTTAGCTTTTTTTTGGTTTTCAATTTTGTTTTTACAAAACCAAACCATTTCATCAAAGAAAGTTAGTAGAGTACTGAAGTTGGGTTGCAATGTCTGGAATTCGGTAAGCTTGCTCAGATTTCATCTTTTTTATTTATATTTTGCTACTTTAAATACAAAAAATTCATATTTTTAAAAAATTTATAGCATAATTAGAGCTCGTAATCAACCAATTAATACGATTAACAATAGTGATTTTCTCAATAAATTGAAGGTGGTCGGGTCGAGTTATTGATGTAAGATGGATCCGATAGCATGATAGAAAGAAATGATATAATTTGTTTCCTAAAGAAAGATGATTTTTTTAGAAAATTGAGTTAAATTAGGGTTTAAAAGAGTTTTAGGGATTTGGTACTTTTTACTTAATCCAAAAACATAAATATTATGAAAATTCTTACATTTTAATAAAATTTTTAATTAGATTTAAGGGTAGTAAAATATGTTTTTATGAGTTTTTTATATTTATGTACTAATTATTTAAAAGTATTTTTTGTTGATGATGATTATTAGTGATCAAGACGACTTGGATCTCACAGAAAAATTCAAAGCTTACGAAGAACAGTATGCCAGATATCTGCTTTCTAAGTATTTCTCAAACAAGACTAGTTATGGAGGTACAACTTAATCTTATTTAATATATCTAACTAATAATGACTTTATTGTCTCCAAATTCATATTTTTCTATCGATTCCTTTTCTTTTCTTCAAAAAATTATCAATTTAAAAGAATAAGATTAGTAATAAAATAAAACAAATGGTTAATTAAAAAAATCTCAATTTTGTAATTATAGGTTAAACTTTAAAAGTGCCAATTAAAAACTCGAACTTTAAATTTTGTACCAAATTCGTTTAGGCAAAGACAGATTAGCTTCTAATACCTGAATTCAATTCTATTCGGGATTCGAGCAATTTGCTCGGAATCAATTGCTTAATCTTTTAAAATTATGCACACATCTTCTATAAATAGTGGATTTGCCTTATAGGCATATTTAGATTCAAGGAATGGCAAATAGTACCAACCTATTACATATCCTTAGGTATGTATTTATAAATTTTTGTGTATTATATATCTAATTTATTTAAAGCATCTATAATATAATATTCAATTCCAACTAATAATATGTAATTCCATGTTTAAAACACACAAATATAACTTAGTAGTATTGTTCAAAGGATCGGAAGTTAAACCGTAAGATAAGAGGTTTAAGATTTAAAAGGTTCAATCAGTATTAAACAATTATAAAACGAGGGAAAGATTGAACAAAATTAAAAAAATTAATATATGTTTGAAAAAATTATCTTTATTCATCGAAGAATTTGAAATTTAATTAAAAAAGAGATTGTTAACTGAAAATTAATTAGTTTATTTTAGTTTGTAAGAATTTATTAATTTCTATAGATTAACTGATTAATTAATAAAATGATCAATTTTTTGACAACAAAAGTTATTAAAGTCAATTGAACCAAAAAATTAAACAGTTCAAAGTTTTCACGATTGAACCGACTAATTAAATTATTTAAGTTTTTAAACCATTAGTATTGTTGGTACCGTGTGCCTATCGAACCATGGGATAAATCATCAATTATGAAATTTAATAATTATTATTTGATATTAATTTTAAATTAAAATATAATTCTCAAGAAAATGTTTAATAATCATTTATGATTTATAATATTATTTAACTATCACGTAATTTTATTTTTTCTTTTTATTGGATAAAAAATTATATAATAACTAAATAATAATATCCGAGTACAAATGATGGAATTAACCCTATATTTTAGGAATATGTTCAATATTTATAATCAGTTCATGATCTTGTAATTTCTCACATTATTTTTTCGCAGCTAAAGTCTTTGAAGAAGTCAAGATCGACGATGAAGTTATCAAAGCAAGCAGGTTTAGTTTGACATGAATGATCTGAGATGATTCTCGTTAAAACTCAATACTTTTTCTAAGAATTGTTCTTTAACACCTGGTATCACGGAAATGTTCTCATTTTTTGTGGTTCTTTCCTAGGTTTCCATGCATGGAGTCTTACGCTGATCCACTTCAAACGTTCCTTGCTAAGGACATTGTTTCAGGTTCAGGGTCAGGTTCAGGTTCAGGTATTGAGCCAGTTCAGGTTTTCCTTGATAAGGGCAAGGCAGATGCAGACTCAGACACTAAATTGCAACCTGATCATTTAGTTCAGGATTACTTGAATAAGGGTAAGGGCAAGGCTGTTCAAGGTTTATCAGAAACTAATCCAGTTCAAGTATTTTTGGACAAGGACAAGGCATCTGGTTCAGGAACTGTTCCTGATCCAGTTCAGCCATTGGAACTGGATTTCTTCAAGACCTTGGATTTGAATTCTGAACCGGTTGATGAAAAAGAAGAAGGAGAACCTGAAGCTTGTCTAAAGCTGGACTACAACAAGATTCCTGACGATGATTCTGATGCTGATCCAGTGGAAGTCAATCCTCAGAACAATAACCAGATGGATACAGATCAATCAGGAATATACCCTGACGATAGAGCTCATGAGGATGTTGAGTTAGGATCATATGCTGAAACTGTTGAAGCTCTCCTTGAACTTAGCAGAGGTGCACCAAATCCTTCAGGAACCTCTCTGGACCCGTCAAACAAGAAAGCCAAATCTTCTGATCCCAAATGGGATTAGAACGAACTTGCCAAAACCTTCCAATTCCAGGCCCTGAGAGGTTGCAGGAGAGTAGGTTTAATGACTAATGTTTGATGCTATGGAAGTTTCAATAAAGTTTTCAGACTATGGTGTTTTCTGTAACTTTTGTGGACGAATGATGATGGTGGGTTGTTTTTTTCATTATATAAAAAACAATTAAGTAGTTTATGTTTTAACAGTTTATGTTTTCTTATATTTTAAAAATCATTTTTGAATGAAGCATAACATAAAATATATAATCCAACTTCTTAAATTACAAAAAGTATAATTTTTATTCGGTAGTCAAGTTTATATTATAAAATAATGAATTAGAAATTGTCAATTTTTTGGAATTTTGTTATTAACTTCTTAAAATAATTTAATTAATTATATTTTTTAAAATTCAATCAATTTAATTCCTTAATTGAATTTTCAAACTTAAGACAATTTAAATAAAAATGATTGATCAATAAATAATTTATGAAAAGTGAATTCATTAGTGTCATAAATAAGACTTATTCGAAAATGCCAAAAGGTCTAATTAGAATCTGTTTAGTTTTTTTAGAAATTATTTTATATCCTTTTTCTTAAATAGTTTTCTTCTTTTTCATCGCTTTTCTACATCAAGTGTACTCTAATTAGTGAGATTGTACAGACTCAACATCTGATTGTAATGCAGAAGAATAAGAACACTTCAAGAAGAGTATCGAAAGTTTTTCAATCACCAGAGCCTACTCATCCATAGAGTTCTCGTGCAAGTGCAGTAGATTACCAACTAGCTCACCAAGATTCTTCAAGTGATATGAGAAACTTCTATAAGCAAATGAAAGTTGAAGAAGAAATTGATACAACAAGGTGATATGCAACTCTGTTTCTGCTAGAAAAACATGATTACTTTCATGGCTGTTACTGGACAAAAACATGACTTCCCACCTTTTGGGGTTGTGCATCCCACTAGAGTCAAAGAGTCAGCAGATATGTTGAAAAACCTTGAATGGATTGGACAGGAAGATGGATGGCCTGCTAGTTCTAATCTGATTCTGCAATTCTCTAGTTCATTGCTCTGCATTGCTGGTCATAAACATCCGATGGAGTGGCTACTAAAGAACTGTGTGATCATTGATGGTCTATGAGAAGTAGCTTCTTTATGTTTTCATGTGTTACGCGGGGGTGAGGAAAACAAATTTACAAGACAAAACTCTGTGATCAACCTGAAAAGCAGCAAACCGGAATGCTGCTTTACCTGGCGGATGTTAACCGGGGGGGAAAAACTCCGGCTGCAGTTAAATGGAACACCTTCATACCATCATAACGGACAGTCCTCTAAGAGAAATGTGTACGCTACAGCTGATATCAATAGTATAAGCAATGCAATGAAAACATGCTTGAAGCTGAGTTGTCCTGCATCTATTCTCCTTGCAGCCTCGAGAGTGGACACAGAATCTGCAGCTTCCTCTATGATTTCACTAGCCGGTACTTTTTTCTGAGTATGCAAAGACCGTTAATGATGAAAATGAAAAAGTAGAATAAAGCAGTTATGAAATGGGAGGAAATTTTCATTAGAATGACGTATGTTATTCGAATCTCAACGCTTCTCTAAACCAAGATCCCGACTACTAGAATTGAAAAAACCTTCCAAACTATAGTATTGATCAACTTGGTTGTACAACTTGGTTGATCAACTATAGTATTTTAACCAAATTTTGCAAAAATGTTAGAACTCAAGATAATCCAGCAGGATTACAATGTCATGCAACAATGTGGCTGCCAAAAAAGAGGATGATTTACAAAATTCAAGTAGTAAAATACCCACAGAATAGAAACCTAGTGATCCACTGCTCATTCCAATATTCCAATTAGTTTAGGTATATTTGGTCAGTCTTCGATAATGCATCACATATATCATACACAAACAGATAGAGGAAAAAGGGTGGTGCATGACTGAGCTTGTAGGCAGGAGGAGATGATGTATAGCCAGAATGCTAATAAAATTCTTTATAGTAGTTCTAATCTGCACCTCGGAAACGTTGATTAGAGATTATAATTAGGAGACATGTCCATTCGCCAACTATAAGATAAGTTGTCTCACAAGCAATGAGTACATACCTCAGGGCCAATATCTGATTTTTGCTTGAATTCATTCTCTGAAAAAAGCAGATCCTTCTGCGGTTGCTGCAACTTCACTACCAAAGTTCTATTTTCCAGTGCTAATGCTGACATCTGCATACATAGCAGACACAACAGGACAATTTCATTATGGTGCAAACAATAGGAAGTCCAAATTTCTCCTAAAAAATGCATGCCATAACATATAAAAGTCTCCATAATGGCGCAAATAATAAAATAAAAGATATCATAAATACTTCATGGAAGGCCTTTCATGGCTGAGAAAGGAAGAATTTCATGTATGCAAAGAATTTCAACTATACAACACTGACTTCAGGGTCAAATGAACACGATTTGGAACTTTTTAAAATCACTGATGTCTCACAAAGAAATGACCAAAATTTGGAGCTTATTAAAGTCAATAAACGTCTCCCAAGTTTCACCATGTTGATAGAGGTGAATATTAAATTAAGTTGATGAAATCCATCACATTTTCACAGTGCTCCGGGTGCAAGATGTGCTAGTAGCAAAAAGAGATCCTCCAGATTGGAGCATCAGTCAAATTAAACACGTTTACAGGTTTTAGAAGATGATATTTGTCAGCAACCCCGTTTAGGTTTTAAAAAGTTCACTGTGCACTCAATAAGCTACTTCTGTTAATTCTAGTGATCGCTATCATGCCTATATGGCAACCTACTGCTTGGCAGACAGTAATGCAGTAATATAGATCTACCCTGTGGCTGCAGAAGCATCTAAGATTAAGATGTCATGCACAGGGTTTTTACATCTCCAAAGCAAAAAGACAGATCAAGATTTCATTAAAATTTTATGGAACGGAAGTATGATTGAAATCTTAGATACTAGCTTCAGACTTCTAGAATGTCTACAGGATCAAATATGAAGTTGAATGAGAAAAAAATTCAGGTATCAAGTAAATATAATATAATGAAATAATCTGAGAACCAGATTTCGGAACCAGTAGAATTAAGAGATTATGTAAACATGTGGACCTGCTTTTGGAGGTGTTCTCTTTCAACTGTCAGTCTCATTACTAAATCCGTTATTATTTTAGTCTGAAAGCCAATGTCTCTAGCGGTTTCCATCTTTTTCTCCTCTGCTTGACTGAAAGATGCCTCTATACATTCCAGTCTTCCCCTAAAGAAGCTTAATTTCTCACTTAGCTTTGCATTTGATTCAGATAAACTAAGACACTTTGCCTCAGCATTGTCTGCCCGGCTTTCTGCTTTTAAGACTTTTGACTTCAAGTCTTCGATCAAATTTTCCATGTCTTTAATTGTGTGATTTAACATACTTTGGTGCTCCTGACCAGCTTCAGCAGATACCACAGCATGCTGTAGCTTGATATCTGATTCCTTCAACTGCCTCTCCAACAAGTCAATCTTCTCAGTAGTTCCTTTAAGAGTACCCAACTCCTCATTCAGTTCCATGTTAGTCTCTTCCAACAACTTGCACTTTGCTTTTGCATTCTCTTCCCTGCCCTCTGTATTCAACAGTTTTTCTCTCAAGTCTTCAATCATATTTTCCATTTCCTCATACTCAGGATGTATAATATCATGCTCCTGATTTCCATTAAACAGCTTGAATTCGTAGTCTTTTAGCTGGTTCTCAAGCAAATTAATTTTTTCCCTCAAGGTGAATACCTCTGAGTTTGTGATAATTAGTCTATTTTCAGCTTCAGTCAAACTGGCTTTCAAGTTATCGGCTTGAGCGATGAGAAAATCATTAAGCCTCGAACTGCTGCTATTGAACTTCTGTAAAGCATTTTCTTTTGCTTCCAACTTCTCTACTGACCTTTTAAGCTTTGATCTTAGCTCTTCTTCTCTTTGGATCGCACCATTCAAATTAAATTGAATAATTTGAAGTTGACTTAGTAGCTCTTTTGATATTCCCATCAGGACTTCAGAAACATTTTCTGCTTCAAAACACCTTTCACAAACATCCAGTGCCTCTTCCTCCGTGAAAAATACTTCCTGTTCTACTGAGATCAGCCTACACCTCAGCTCCTCGTCAATTTGTTTTGATTCTGTTAACTTCTTCTCGAGGTCAATCTCTCTTGCCAAAGACTTTTCTAGCATCCTCAAAATGTGTCTTTGTTGATCAACAGTATGCATGTTGATCTTTGTATCACCGTTTTGACCATCTCCTAAGAAGTTAGGCCCCCTTGTACCATTGCCTGACAATATACATGCATCAGACATTGTGATATAAGGTCTACTACAATATGTCTATGTACCAGTATGAGATATGTGTAAAGCAATCGCAAAATCAATAATTCCTAACTCTCTGAGACCTTGCCTGGGAGTGACACTACTGGTACTGTAAGACATGTACCCCTCCTTTCTGATTCAAAAAAAAAAAAAAAAAGCTTAAAAGATTTTGAATTCACTAGCAAGGACTATATGGTTTTACAATTTGTATAGACACAGAAAACAAAAGAAAGAAGGTGAATAAAACTAAGGAAAGATATGCAGAAGAGTGAAATACTTGGTACAAATTTAATGAACATTTACTGCATTGAACTGATCATCTTATAAGTGACAGGAATTTTCTTCTCAAGTACATAAAACTGGATATCATTTGATCAACGGTTCTGTTGCTTACTGTTTTCTTCTCTGCTCAAATATGACAAAATCCTTTGGAACTTATCAGATTGCTCTCTAATTTCTGAGACTTGCTCAAATGACTGCTTCAAGGACTCCTCGGAATCACGTAATTTTTCTTCCATTTCCACGAATACTTCTCCATATTCTGAATAAGAGGGCAGGATTCCACCAACCCCAGAAATATCTGTTTGTAAGTTCTTAAGGAAGTCATCCACTTCTGTAACCTCAGAATCCAAAACCGCAGACAAGAGATCAAACTCCAGAGCTTTAACTGAATCAGCTGGCATACATTCTCTATCCAACATAGAAGTGTCTAAATCATTTTCCTTGGTCGCGACATGCATCATCAGTACATTTAAGTTAACCAACTTCTCAGAAATACAGGCCAAATCTAATTCCAACCTTGTCAGAAAATCGCCAGCAGCTCCCAATTCTCTCTTCATATCTCCATTAGAAGATACCTCGACAACCAAGTCAAGTTTGCTAGACTCAGCATCACCAGTTTCAACACCATCTAGGAAAACACTAGAATCATGAACAGCCTCTGCAGCCATGCTGACACCTACTTAGCCTAACTATCCTCAATTCCTGAAAGAACAATGTGACAAAAGAAAAAAGGAAATAAATTAATAGTAATCACAGTTATAAAGAAGGGATGTAAATGAACAAGTACATCAAATAGGTGCCTTGAGTTAGCAGTGATTAAAAGTTCTCTAGCAATTATCTGCCAAATCTTGTAGATATAGCAGTAGGATATCCAGCTAAATGCTAGGCTGGTTGAAAATCAGGATAGCACAAGACTATTCAGCTAGATATGAAGATCAATGATACTGGATTCCAAAATTCCCATTTTTTGAAGACTATTTGTGAAGTCATCTTCTCCGTATGGAAATGATGTGAAAACACACTACATGGAGGGTGCTCAACAAAAGAATGAGAATTCATCAGTTATCAAACTAATAATACACAGAGTGGTAAGTACTAGGATGTCCTGTTTTAGAAATGATTACTTTCCCTCCCAAGACCCAACGAAAATCCTACAATTTTATTCATCGTCTTCTTTTATATCACCTCCAAAAAGTTAGGCACGAGATCCCATCAGGAATGGGAACAGTTGAGTCAAGAAGATAATATGAATTATGGCAAAACGTCTGATGTATGTTGAAGCATACAACCATAATCTTTATGTTTATATTTTATTCAACAACCTGTTTCATGTGGTGACAAACTTTTACTTGGCCGTCATGGTAAAGTATAAACACGAATTTCCATGACAATCGATGAGGGTGTTTGAAGCCTTTCATGCTATAAACAAAGTAAATTAAGTGAAGGGAAAATAAAATGAGTTATTAAGATTGGGATTCATGATTAAGACTGGAATATATGATTGAATAACAGATTCATGCTTTTTATTCTCCCATTTCAGGATTGAAATTCATTCACCGTCAGAATCAATCTGCCAGCCACTGTGGCGCATCCAAATTTCATAATAAATTTGAAAACATGTTTAGAATAGCCAACAGAAGTCTATTCATGTGTATTACTAGATTTTCAAAGGAAAAGCATATCAGGAAACGAAAAAGGGTTGACAAAGAGCTTGGGAGTGGTGTCTAGGTTGATGACCCAGAACAGAATAAGGATATCCAATTAGACAAGCGCTAGAGCCAAAACGATGATGTCCATTAGATAATAGAGAACAACTAATTTACACACATCTGTGTTGAAATTAGAAATAGAACCTTTCACACACAATCTCAATGTTTGAACAAACTAATCCAATTCTAATGCAATAATCTCCATCCTCCCCAAAATAATTCTCAGCCACTCTAGATTACGATGACTTACACTCCAAACATTGAAACAAGCAACCAAGTCGCATCAACCCCAGTTTCTTCTGAAAGGGTGAAAATTTAAACATGCAGCTATTAATTTATTGCACAACCACACAGAAATACTTTATAGGGGTCTCCAAATGAAAACATCCAAATTCATTAAACTACAAAGTGATTACTATCCAATGAAAATATAATCACAACCACCTACAATCTATACCCATTACCAACTAAATCCTCCAAAATGGAGAGAAAAAACCCATCTTTCACACCCATATGAACACGATTCTATCTCGAAACCACATATAAATATATATTATTCAAAACCCAAAAAGGAAACGGTCCGAAAAGAGAAATCCAAGAAAACCCGTCCCCAGTTTACCCAGTAAAACAAAAGATAACTCTTAAATTAACAAAATAGACAAACTCTTCGTCATTTTCAGCAGAAGATAAAAATCAAATCAATAGAACAAAAGGCAAAAAAGAGACAAGTTACGCACATCTACCTACTCTACTCCTGTATCTCTCACGCGAGAGATCGGATGATATAGAGTGTTCATGGGAAACACTTTTGCTTAATGCCAGAGAACGGTGGCTCCCGAAAACGGAAACTAAACCTGAAAATAATATACAAAAGTTACCGGAGTGCTTCATGTTCACGCGCCACAGAGCTGGGCGCCACGTGCTAGCCACTTTTCGACACGTGTTCGTGCGTATTTGTTTTTCCCCTTGCCATCTCTCTTCTTTTTAATTTTATATATTTTTTGACATTTTTGACATATTTATCCAATGATGGATAAAATATGAAAATTTGTTTTTATCACGAGACTGTCCCGTAAGATAATAACGTCAAATATGAATTTTGTTGTTTATTTAACATATTTTTATTTTAAAGGTAAATGATATCCTTTAAAGCTCCCATCTAAGTAAGTATTTAGGAGATGTTTATTTTACGCTTGTGCCACATAATTTACCGCATAGGGAGTTTAACTTGGATGTCCTTTTCAGTCGATGCTAGTTGTAAGGCTTAGACAAAGTTTTCAAATCCAGAACTTAGTTTTTCAGGACATGTGTGTGGGAAAAAGGTCTCATAAAACAGTCTAAAATCATAGGATTGTCATACTCTCAGGACCTTTGAACAAACATCCTAGCTTATCAACAACATGAAGAGTCGATCTTTGTAGTGTATCATATACTAACAGATCTAGACACCATCAGGTATATCCTTTTGACTATATCAAATTGTTTATTTATTTATGTATTATTTTGGTAATTTTATTTACAAAATTAATTAGTGTGCTAATTTTACTTATTTACGCTTATACATACATCATTTTTTAATTGTCACATTCATAGACAGAGCCACATGGGCCCAGTGGTGCACTGGGCCCCCCAAAATTTTAAAATATTAAATATTAAATATTTTATTTTTAATATATATATATATATAATGATGAATTTATTTGGAGCCCTGTGGTATATTGGGCCCCCCGAGATTTAAAAAAATTAAAATTTTGAGCCCTCCTATGTTAAATTTTTGGCTTCGTCACTGGTCACATCTATATATGAGTCTATTAAAAATAGTATTTTTACTATATAGAGGTAAAGTTGCGTACTATTAGACTTCTCCAGATTTCATTTTATTGTGAGAATTTGGTTTTAGGTGCAATAATGATGATAATGATTTTTGTTTTATTAAATAATAAATTTTATAATCAGATTCTAAAAAACATTAATATAACATAGTAAGTCACGTATATTAACGAAAAACTTAAATTACATTATTTTCATAAAATTTGATAATTCATTAAAATGTAAATTAGTATTGTAAATTTTAATTTTTAAAATTAACCTGCACTAAATAAACATCAACATCAATTTAACCATTTATTATTTATTTGTAATTTTTCAAAATTAAACTTTAATTTACCCAAAAAAATTTACATAACAAGTTCGATCTCAATTTATTAGTTAAGATTGGCAATTGAGTACGGTCCTGCTTAAGGTCAATGGACTAGGTTAGAACTGACCAAGCCCAACCCGACCTAAGTTCCATGGACAACAACAAAACGACATCATTTTAAATTTGTCTTAAATAAAAAGTCGGTTCCAAACACCTTTTGACCTAGTGACTTAGCTCAACCCATACCCATCTCATCAGTGTTTTGAAACTCGAACCAGTCATCAAACTGGAGATTTTACTGGTCACTGGTTTGACCGATTCAACCACCGGTCAAACCGGTGTGACGTCATAATTCATTATATATAATATTAATAATATTAAAAAAATACAAGAATATACCAAGATATAAAAATAAAAACAAAAAAATAAAAAATTTATTGAACCAGTAGTCGGACCGGTCCGACAGCTCAATTGACCTGTTTCGACCGGTTCTCACTGGTTCAATTGAGAACTGATTTTTAAGGATGAACCGGACCAGATAGCCGACCGGTCACCGATCAAACCGACCGGTCCAGTCCGATTTTCAAAAGAGAGCATCTCATTTATCAATCCTAACATTAGCTTTACAAAAGCCTGGAAAATTTGCTAAGGAAGCATGACTTCTTCTACTTCGTAGCCACATTAACATGAACTGAAGTAGGTTTACATCACATATACAATCGAATCCTTGCACAACTACAAAAGCTTCCGCTATTCTCATGAACTTCTAACAAACTTTTGATTAAATCGTGTCTTAAAATTAAAATTTTAATTTTAGATTCAATTTAGAGCTTAAAAATATTTTTTTGAAATTTAAATTTAATTTCCATAGGTTAGTAGTTTGATTAGAATGTATTATGAGTCCTCATAAAATAGAGCCCGACTATTAGGCCCAAATATTAAGCCTAATAAGCTTAGTTGATTAATTTGGTTTCTAATGGCATAACTCATATATAAAACAACTTTGGATTGTTGCAATTTGGTTCTTATTTGACCTATTTGTAATTTGGTCCTTATTTAACCTATTTGTAATTTGGTCCTCTTAGTTTGATTTATTTACAATTTACTCATTCATTTTGGACCAATTGCAAATTAGTTCTTTTTTGAGGTAGAAATAAGATTTGGGAGCGTTATTCCTCGCATGAGATTGGAGAGCTACATTGGGTAATTTTCTTTTATCTGTCTGTAGTATAAATCTAGTTTTGTTCTAGATTTGTGGATTTCTTTGGTGCTTTTAGTTGTCTTCTGTATTGTTATTGTTGGGTCTTGTATCTATTTATTTTAGATGCATTTTGGCTATAGTTTTTCCTCTAGTTCGAGAAGAGTAAGGATGTTTGTGCTGCGTCTATCCTTGTATAGTTAGAGATTTATTCAATTGATATTGGAGATTTTCTAGACTAGGTCCTATGAATATTGCCTCTCGATATATGAGAAAGTGTTATCATGTTAAAATTATGGTGTTCTTTAATTTTGTTGCTTGACATTTTATTATTGTTTCCATATTCGATCAACATCGCATTCAGACATATTTTGTTTTAATCCGCACGCTTTAGTCTCCGGGCACATCTTTGTTATTTTTATTCCTAACATAATGACAAAAAAATAACATTTTAATTGAATAAGCGAAACAAAACTATATAATCAACAGTTCTATCAACCCCTTTATAACAATTTTTAAAAATAGATTATTTAATTTGAGCCTAATTAAAAATTGTACATTTTGTAAAGAA
>JAOSBK010000001.1:30818828-30829647 GCA_027568895.1 Erythroxylum shatona | reverse complement strand
TTATGCAGAGATGCTCTTGATGCACTTGGCTTGGTCCGGTATTGCTGTAGACGAATGCTAATGACTCATGTTGACCTCATTGAGAAGCTTTTGAACTATAATAGTAATCTCTCTCTCTCTCTCTGCATGTACATGTGTCCTTACAGCGATATTTCGTTTTAATATCAAGTTTCTTCTGCAGCTTTGGACAAATCTGAAACCAGTTAAATAAACTTCTACATTCACAAGGGCTCCGAAGTTGGCTATCATGGATGTCTTGAAGAAACCTGGGATATGTGCAGAGTCTCTCTGTTTTCTGTTTGCATATTGCTTCTGCATCTAGTTTTTATTTTCACCTTGCTTGTGGAATGAAGAAACCTGAGATTGAGGCTAAAGTTTTTGGAATAAGTATCATTGCCTTACATTTTGTCACATCGAAAACTAGCCTTCTTGTAGACATGGCTATAAGGTGTACGCGGATTAAATTCTACTTTTGCTGCCATGTTAAACCATTGTGGAAAGCTCAGGTTTTTCCAAAGCTTTGAGTGGATCATGGGTTGAAAATTCGGATGAGTAATGAAATGGCAAACAAAATTATGGACAACTTGAAAGATAGGTCAATTGAAATGAGAAATGTTCTCCACCAGTTACTATATGGAGCTGCTAATTTCAGTTCGTTCCCAAGGTAAAAAAGATGCACTGGAGGTTAGCTGAATGGCATATAAACCATTAGGATTTTGTTTTATTATAAGAAGAGAGGAGCTTAACATCCATCAAACTGACCTGTCTGATCCTGCTCGGTACCATCAATGCTATGCGTTGCCCAGGCCCTGCCTTAACGTTCGCAAAACACTGGATTGAGCTATATGTGTTGATCCCCTTACTTCCCTAATACTCACTGTCCACTATTTAAAGGGAGGTATTCGCTTAAAGACCTGTTTTGCAGCATTGTTTTGCTAATGTCTATGCCAGAAACCAATCCCAGCGTTGTTTTTGCAGACCTGCGAGGACATTGAAAGGTCAATTTTGGTCTACGATTAATGTATGACGAATTCAGAGTTATAGGATTGGTTTCTGGCATTATTCGTAGCCCACAATTTAATTATGATAAATGTGGAATGTCTGTTTTGGTGAATATTCAGGGTGTTTGGAAACCTTCGAATTGAATTCATTAACGAATTGAATTCAATTATATTAATGAGATTAAATTGAATTCAATTTATACCGTTTGAAACAAACTCAGTAATATTAGAATTGAATTGAATTATATTGTTTGGAACACAATCAAAGTGAATTCAATTATTTCATATGACATTTTTACCCTTGACTAAAAAATAATCTTATTAAATAATAAGCATTCACACTTACACAGAGCAAGTTATAAACATCATTTTCATTGTAAGTAATATCATCAAAAAAGTTCATCATAAAGAAAAAATTGATTGCAAATAACATTATGCTAGACTGAGCTATGAAAACGATAGAAATCTATTATAATTTGAAAGCTTAGAAATGCACGAAAAAGGAACAAACACCTATGAACAAGAAAAAAGGAAAACTTGGATAGGATGGGAGGTGCTGATTCGTAAAGAAGGTGTTGTTTCGTTTCTTAGTGGGAGGGGCTGTTTGAGGTGAGAGGGATTGCTTGAGGTGAAGAGATATATAGTAGGGTTAGATGGATATTATTGGAAGAATATTTTCAATGTTCAAAAGAAGAAGTGAAGTCCTAGTTTGTAATTCAATTCTGATGCTTTTTCAAGTGAATTCAATTTATAAAGGATGATAGGATTCAATTTATGTATGAATTGATCCCATTGCCTTTTTTTTGTTTGTTTCCAAACACTTTAATTAAATTCAATTTTCCTTTTTTCAGTTCTGCATCCGCATCAGGAAAATATGAGATTTGCATTAATCACTATTGGCCTTATCACTCTGATCTTTCTAGGTGCAAACTTTATTCCGAGCATCTGGGATGCTTTCCAATTCACAGGAGCAACGGCAGCAGTTTGTCTTGGATTCATCTTTCCCGCTTCCATTACTCTAAGGTGCCTAGTCTTAATTTATCCATCTTTGTGCCTGAAGCTTCTTAAGTTAAACCTTTACTGAAAACCCTTTTGGATTTGATGTCAATAATTGTAGGTGATGATATGAAATAAATACTTTCCTGCTTATGGTTGATTTATACTTCTGATAATAAAGTTTCTGTCTTCTGCCATGTTGAAAGTGGTCCCTAAATCTGGATTTATTGGAATGATGAGATACCTGATATAAATATATAACAGTACAATTTAATGGCAGAACAATCTGTTATGTTCTTGTTTTGAGATTTCCTTGACTATTCTGATCTGATTACACTGTACTTAAAATGTTCTTAACTATATTCAGGGATCGTCTACAAAAAGGGACAAAATATTGTCCATTTTCATGATTGTCCTTGCTGTGTTCTCAAATCTGGTAGCTGTGTGCAGTGATGCTTATGCGTTCAAGAGGAATACATCTCCTCGGGAATGAACAGTTCTCTTGCTTCTAAACAAATGAACAAAAGATGGACCATTTTCGATGATGGGACCTTACTCAGTCCATATGCGACTTGGGGATCCAATTCCTCTGGGAAGATCTAGCGAAGTTGAATAAGATAAAAACTTGCAGCATACCATCAATGTATATAGTTGGGTTTGAGCAGAAGAGTGGAGTCTTTCACTTCCTGAAGGACTTCATATTATCTGCATCGTATCTGTAATATCCTTTTTGTGGGTCAAAACAGAACTGTAGAAAAGTTGTGAATCTTGAAAATTTATATTGTTTTTCTATCCCTGTTCGAATGTTACAATTTATGAAACCTATTTACAAGAACTGTTCCTCAATCCTTAGTGTTTCAATTAGTATACATGTTTGATCACTAGTTGAATGCCAGTCATGGATTTCCTATACTGGTGACGAATGGCACAAGTCTCCGATAATCCCTTCTCCTTCCGAGTGCACAGTTATCCAGAACCCTGCCAAGGATCAGACGTGTGTTCTGCAAAGCCACCTCCCTAGGTGGGATACCTGAATCAATTGCTCCTTGTGCAGTGGAGATTGAGCCTGGTCCTAACCCTGTTCCCATAACATATTGCAATTGCAGAGGTCCGCTTCGAGCCTTGAATGAGGTTTGAGAAACAAGCATCTTTTCATCGGCTCCATTCTCGTATGCCCCTGGCTCGTGTTGGTGCGAACCTGGCAATGAGCTGCAGCTCTGCAGAAGAGCTTCTAGCACACTGAGTGCCTCCCAAGACAATGTGCTCTCCACTAATTGGGACACTATTGCATACATATGTGGGCTCTGGGAGGCATCCATGGGGGTGTGTTGGAGAAGTGCCTTGAGCATGAGCAGTATCACACGCTGGTATTCAACTGGCCCTTTCTCAAGTAGCCGTAGTAAGTGCCCAAAAGCCAGAGCTGAGTGCTTGGGAAACCATTCATTGCATAATAGTGGTGAGACACAAGCAAGGAGGTTTTCAATGCTTTTGATCTCCCCTCGAGCATAAGCCAAGAAAACGGTGGCTAGTTCATCCAACGATTTTGCTCGACACCAAGCAGTTATATTATTTGCAACTGAGCAAGCCTTTTGCCACTGATGTTGAAGTGGTGAAGTATGTCCCATTGTACTGTCCGCACTGAGTTGCAAGCAGAGCCATGGAAGTAATCCTATGATATGCATCAGGAGTCTTGTCTCTGCGTCTCCGAATATGGAGTCACATGAGTGTATTGTAATGCGCAATAGAACCTCAATAGATACACCATGACTAACAGTTGACATGAGCCCTTTAAGCACAAGAGGTTGCACTCCTTCAAAGACAGGCAAATTCCCACTACAAGTTGCAGCCAGTGATTCAGTTCTTTGAAAATCTCCAATGTCAACATTTGTATCAAGTTCATCACGAGGCATGCTTGAAAGAAGCACATTTTCAGTTGTTCTGTCCCAGAATGATAAGCAGTCAATCACTCGCAGAAATAGCTCAAGAACTTGGCAGTAGACGTGAACAAAATCTGTGTGCATCATAGCTATGCAGCCCCAGAAAAGTTGAGGGTAGAGGATCACTTTTTCTCGCTCCATATTTTCCACCATTACTTGCAATGTCAACAAAATTTCCATGACAAATCCCAAAACTGGAGGAACTGGGTTTCCCAGGCATCTGTGAAGGCATCTAAGGAGTGACACACAAGTATCACTTGTGACACTAGGATGCAATGCACGGTAAATCTGATGGGAGCGACATGCGAGGTGTCTTGATGTGCACTCCATAGCCCATTTTAGAGCCTCACCACCCCAAGTCTCACGAAGATCTCCTTGGAAGAAAATAGCATCAACCATGCTCTGAACAAGGGCAGATAGAAGAGCTGCACTAGGAAGCTCAGTTCTAACAACTGTGGGGTCCTCGTTCTCCCACATCATGCTCCCCCGTTTTGACTGGACATACTTGATCAGGCTAACAACCTGCTGTTTATTCTCTCCGTCATTGTTTTCCACCTCATACAGTTCCAAGTGCCTGCCTGCTAGCGAATATAAAAGATTAACCAGCAAATGCTGGCAGTGCTCCAGCACAATATCTTCCGAACTATCCATTGAAACAAATGTGACGTGAAAAAGGAGAGGCAAATGCTCACGAAAATCCTCATCATTTTCATAGGCAATTTCAGCCAGTAGAATCAAGGCTATATCGGCATGTGTAAGAGAATGTTGCTGATGTCCTTGCAAGGCTGACTGAAGTTCTTTGGCATTAACACCATGCATACCAACACCAGGATGCAACCCATCTTCACCAGAGTTTGGGGTGTCAATGAGGTAATCTCCACTGTCCCGAGAAACATGGCGGCTGCGCAAACTTCCTGTAGAACTTCTGACACCCATTAAAGGACCTGACATGTTCACCAATGATGGATGGAGCTGACCCGACCGACCAGTAGTCACTGGAACAACATTTAACTCTGGAGGCATGGGGCTTAATGGACCTGACACACTTCTCCCTGTCACACCAGCTGTTCGCCAACTCAGACTTCCACTTGTATTTCTGAGGGGACCATCAAGGGAACCCCGGACAAGCAACGGTGACATGTGTGGCTGTGTATCCACAACAGAAGCAATCTGGGGAACTGCAGGTCCCTGAGAGAATTCCAGAACAAAATTTCCATTTGCATCACCCTTACTTGCACTTGGCCCAACAGGTTCAATGCTATCTTCTAACATCCGCTGAGCCAGCTGGTAGACTAAGTGATCAATTGTACGCTGCGGACAAATTCTTGCTAAATATAAGCTCACTCGCTTTGCAACTGAGAAATATGTGGCAAATGCACCACTTATTTCCGCAGATGCATTGGAATCACAATCTTCAATCCCTTTTGTGATCAAGAAATCTAAAACTGGACTGATATTCCTGGATTTGCTAGCAATTGTGCTCCATAGTTTTTCAATTTCATCCGGAAATTGATCCCCGTGTCTCCATGTAACATAGTAAAGGCTTTTTAATAATCTCTCACTCCAGCCTGAATCCTTGAGTTTCCAGAAATTTAGGTTCTCAATCCAAGGAGCCATGCATGTTAACACTTGATGCTGAGCAATTATATCAACAGCGTCAAGTTGCCGCTGCATGATTTCCTCACAGAGAAGTTGGCTTAATTCAGGGTGGTCTTTAGCTAGTTTGCAAGATAGTTTATACTGGAATTGTTGGTAAGAATCAGGGAGGTTACCAACAACAGCAGCTCGATAACTCCCAGAGCCCTCGGTGCCATCGTCAGCCCACTCACGTCCAGAAAGTGTCTCTAGCATCTGAAGGGCATCATCACGGATTTGCCGATTTGGGTCCACAACCTTGTACAGGATCAAGCTCAGCAGTCTCTGTATTTCACACTTTGGTATTTCCTGGCGCATGTAGACCTCCGCCAGCACACTAAAGTAACCATCAGCTATAGCAGGATCAGAGTAGTAGCACTGCAAAAAAATTTGAAGTCAAAACCCTTGTGTGCACAAAAAGATTAAGCTTTAAAGAATAGTAACTACAGTTTGTAAAGTTTTTTAGTTACAGAAAAGAAAGAACGCTGATGCTGCAGCAAAAGCAAGTTAGGAACGTAAAGATCAGAGATCTACCACATCTGTTCATAAGTACCTGGTCAATGCAAGCTGGAAAAAGATCTAAATTTGTAAGAAGAAGGTTCTTCAAAGCCAGTTTTGCTAAGGAAACTCGATGATAGCCTGCCCTTTGTCTATCGCGACCAGTAATTCCACGCCCTCCCTCTCCTGTGTACTTAGAATAAGATGGAGTTGAAGGAGAATAACCAAATGGGGCCCTGGGTGCAGGGTCATTAAACAAACTGTTGATCCATGATATCACTCTGCCACTCATTTTTCTAGCATTATCATCAAAGCAAGGCCCATACAAAAGTGAAGCCATTGCGTTCATAGATGCCCACTGAATTGCCTCAATTTGTTCATTTAGTTCTTTATCAAATGAAACCTTGTCTATTGAATCTTTGGATCGGCTGTGCTGAGAAGCCTTGTACCGCTCGACCTCACGCCGGTAATCACTAACACCACCATCCTGCCCCCATGTACCACCAGCATCATCACTCCAGGAAAGAAGATGATCAAACAGTCGCTTTCTAGTTCTGACATCAAATTTCTCAGATTTTGAATCCACAAATTCTGGTGCTAGAGATCGCAAAACTGAAGCAAGTGCATAACGGAGAGGCTGCATTTCTTGAAAGCTCTCAGGTGGCGCTGAATATATCTGCTTCGTTGTGTCATCAATGAATCTGAGATAATGAAGCCTAAACACTGGTTTACGGCTCAGCATGCCAGGCCAGATATTCTCAGCAACAGTTCGGTATATATTTGCAATGTGTATACGCAGTTCTTCGCGGCGTGATTTTTGACTCTGCATATGGGAAGAAGATAAGTTAATCATGCAGGAATTGAAGTTTGAGAACAGAAGCATAATAATACTTCTTCATTCTGCATTTCCGTGTTTCACTGAAATTTATTGGTTGAAATCAAATTGAGGTGCAAACATTGACAGAAAAGGCCACACTATCTGTGTCGGACAGCCAATGATCGATGATATTATTATTCTATAAATGCAAATTTTTTCAAGATGTCAAATGGACATCATGCATATGAATTTCCTGTCCTATTATGTGAACATGAAATCCCTTTTGGTGTATTAACTTGTCTATAAAGAGAGACCAATACATTCCTCCCAAAACCTTTCCCTGCAGTTTGTCACCACAATTAGCACATTGTTGGAAATAAAAAGGAAAATTTCAGTAATTTAAGATAGATCCACACCTTCCACTTGGGCTTGCCCTCAGTTTCAAGAGAAACCTCATCCATATAAGAAGAAAGCTCACTAAACATGATTTCACATGCTTCCAGATGCGAGTGACCAAGAGCCATGGTGGCAGCATGCTACATCAGAAGTCAATGATAAAGTTAAGCATTTGATATAACTGTTAAAGGAATCAGTATCAACATATTATAGATGGCAACATAGAGGAATATGGAACATGTCCTTAATTTCAATAAAATTGTCAAAGGATCATTTAATTAAAAAACTTAAGCTATTGAGTATAGCTCAGAAATGGATGATATACAAACTCCAACACTCATTGAGAAGCCTGCTAGGATATAAATGTGGATCAAGTACTTGACCATCACACCTTGTGCTGAATCTGAAAGTTTTAATCACTACAATATCAAGAGTAGTGTGGTCTGGACTTGCGATATCATCATAGAAGTTCTGATATCTTGCCAAAGGACTATTCAACCAAAAATTTAAACTAGAAGATGAGGGTCAAGACTAGATAATACACCAACTCTATCAAGGACGAAGACATGGAAGTTCTCTAATTTCTCTTGAAGATCATTTTAAAACTTCTTTACACACTTCAAATTTGAGAATGAAACATAATATATCGTCATATCAACCTTCTCCCCCCCATCCTAATACTCTGATTCAAACACGACAAATAAAAGTGTTTGCAGAACATTTCCTCACTTCCCTGATTAATTTGTCACTTCCAGCGAAAAGGTAGGAAAATAAGATATGTACAGAATACGATGAATTAAAGTGTAGGTGGTTGTCACACTAAACTTACTATATTAGCCTCAGCACCAGATTTTAGCGATGGGAAAATAAGATTGTACAGCTTTTTTGCAGCTGCCAAGCCACCCGATTCTATATTATCTGGTGGACATGAACATGAGAACATTGCATACATGAGCCATTGATCCAGCTTGTTTTCTGTATCTTGTGATTGATGAGCCTTTCCACCCAATTCCACAGGGGTAATATGAGCCAGACGTTGCACAACCTCCAACCTGACAATGAAGATTGAGTCAAGTGGCAGTCAATGCATTCCCTATTATTGCAAAATTATACAAGAAATTGGCTAAATATAATGTAAGATATATAACCACAGCCAGAATAGAGCTAATGTAAATATAACCTGGATTTTGTTCACATTTTATGCTCAAATTTCTTATCATTCCTTAATATGACTTAAAATTAAACCTTATAAGTTACAGGCTGTATGCTTACTAGACTTCTATTGCAATCAGAAGGAGATAACTGCATACCACATAACGAGTTTCCACAAATGTAGACACATAAAATAATCATTTTAATGACAAACTGTCCATGGTGGTAAAACAGCATGTAACATCAGGAAATAACAAATGTAATATGAAGAACATTTGAAACTCTGCTTACTTTGCATCCTGAACAGAGCTTGGGCAAAGCTCAGCAGCATGTTTGACAAGTTCACTAAGGCATCTAGCCCATCTGTTCTTATCAGGACTGTCAAATATTATAGATTGGAGTGTCAAATCAGGAGGAATTGCATCAGATTCTCGTCTTAAATCAAATGGTCGACCAGAATCCCCATAGCACCTCTGAATAATATCATCCTGGGATAAACTAAAAAGCTCAGTGGCCTTTAAATGTATGGTCTGTTTACATATTCACAAGATTGAAGGTCTTATGGAAGTAAAAACTGGAAATATAACATTAGATAGCTCAATTAGTAAAACATACAAAAACTGGAAATATAATATTTAACAGCTCAATTAGTAATACATACCCCGTGTTCTTCTAGGACATCAATTACAAATATCGGTTCTGCTTCATTTCTCAAATTATGGTCATGATGGTTACGCAATGTAACATCTCGTATATCATTTCTTAAGGCACGGACACAACGCAACAACTCCAATGCTGTATGCCTAATCTGACTATCTACAGAGCTAAGGAAGACGAGACCAACTGCATCAATTTCTGATGCGCGAAACTCAATCACTTCTGAATGATGGAATGAAGATTTCCTAAATGCTTCACTCCGCTGTGTCCCTCGCTTTGCATCAGAACCTAATTCTAGCGTATCATCAATCAAACAAGCTCTCCAATAACGCATGAGTTCCAACAAGCGAACCAATGATGTTTGGATGAGAAGAGGAAACTCATCGGGAAGTCGGAGGATAAAGTTGGCCATTCCCCTCATAACTGCAAATCGGCGGTGGGGAAGGTACGTAACTATTCGGTTCAATAACTGCACTGCTTCCTCACGGACACCTGGGTCAATACTTATGCCATGTTGAGGAATTATTTCAGTAATCTTATCACTTCGGCCAACTTCTTCTATCAGGTAGGGTATACACTTCAAGACTGACCGAAAGAGGTAACCTTGAGATTTTTCCTTAGTTACGGAATCTGCAGAAGTACACAATTCATCACAAACCAAAGATGAACAACAGGGAAACAAAGAGATAGAGAATAGCAAGAGCTAATAACCATATTGGACCTCATGGCAAGTTGATATGTAAGAAATAGCGAAAAGCCATCACACAACAGTGCTGAATGATAATAACACTAAACAACCTGCTAGAAGCAAAAGTGCGCAGGAATGGCCAATGAGAAGTGTTAAGTCACTGTGGAAATGCAAACCCAGATGCTCTCAGGTTGCTCAAAAGGGAACAATGGCACTTCTTTATATCAAAATGCTAAATTATCCAAAACTTTTGGATAATTTAATCAGAAACTCAAGTATGGTATTTTAAATGAACCAGTTATGAGCCATGGTAAATAGCTTGAATAAGTTGAACAAGTGCATTAAATATCAGCTCAAATTTTAAGGTGGTGAACAAGCCATTTGAAGATAAGCTTGTTTTATATCAAGTAACAATTCTGATTTTGTCCATTTCTGATGTCATGTATGGTCAAAATGGTCAAAGAGATTATACATATCAAATTGACTATTATGGAAAGTAATCAATGAGATTCAAAGAGAAACTTAAATGCAAATGCAGTGATAAGAAAAATCAGTTAAATTAGAAAGACATTCATCCACCAGATGAAAAGTAATAAAGTTAAAATTTAAAGTGAGAAGCTGTGAAGCATGCATTTCATTTACAGAGATCTGGATAAGAAATTACCAATTGTTGTCTTTGAAGAAATCAGAAGAGCTTGACAATAGGTCCTATGACAAGATCTCAAGATTGACTCAATTGCAGCTTTGACTTTGGGTATATAGTGGCCAATATCACGGTCTGCTTATGGAAGAAAAGTCAAACCAACTCTGTTAAATGATCTAGAGAGTAAAATGAAACCACAACCCAATCTAAAAATAAATGGCTATAAACTGATTACGTTTGAATATTTCCAAGCCGACATGCTCACTTGAAGGTGACATAACAATAGCAAGTAAAGCACGGAGACCAATAACCTTTGCTTCACTTGGACTATCTTGCTTCAGCAATTCTAAAATCATATGGTTCATGGCAAAATCAAGGTTATGCTCAGCAATGGTCACA
>JAOSBK010000001.1:30770684-30792033 GCA_027568895.1 Erythroxylum shatona | reverse complement strand
TTATCAAATACCTTTAGGGAGAAATTGGATAAACAATGGGTGCAAACCGTCGTTGTGAAATTGATTGGAAGAGGAATTGGCTATCGGATCTTATGCTCCCGCTTGAAAACCATGTGGATGTCGAGAAACCCTATGAAAATTGTACATCTAGACTACTATTATTTTCTGGTAAAATTCATTGATGAAGGTGATTTTCTTAACGCACTGACAAATGGTCCGTAGGTCATCTTCGGACAAGCTCTCTCCGTCTAACATTGGATGCTCGACTTACGTCCATCGCACGATCAAATAACTAGAGCAGTGGTATGGCTACGTTTCCTAGAACTACTCATTGCTCGTTATCATCTTATGATCCTCACAAAATTGGGAAACTTGGTGGGACACACGGTAAAGATCGACGAAGCAATCATGCAGACGCAGAGGGGGAAATTTGTGCATGTTGCAGTCGATGTTGATCTAAATGTCCCTTTACGTACCAATGTGGAGCTTGATGGAAAGACGATCACAGTGGCTTATGAAGGGCTCCCACATATTTGTTTCACCTGTGGCATGGTAGGACATGAATCCAATGCTTGCACGAAGCGAATTCATGTCAAAACTGACCCTCCTATTCTGAACCCCGGCCAGGGCGACGACTCATCCGGGAGGAGGGGTACAGTGGTTGTAGTAGATGGGCATCAACCGGATGAGCGCTCCAACGGATACGGCCCATAGATGCAGGTGCAACGAAAAACTCCACAGGCTCCAATGCAACGTCAGGATCAGAGATGAACAAGTAAGGAAAGGGTGGCTACCCAATTGGGAGGCTCAAGGATTTCACCTCTGACAGAACTGGACCTCCTAAGTGACGTGCATACAGGCAGGACAGAGACACCTTACAGCCATGTTCCCTCTGGGTTGGGACAACGCTTGAACCTAAATGATGTCGTAGGAAAAGGGAAGCATCATTTACATGGGACAGCGTCAACATCGGCTGGAATTAAAAGAAATGCAAGGATTGGCACAAAAAGGAAGTCAATGAACTCCATGTAACAGACTAAGAGAGCTAGTACGCAAGACGGTGGTTCTCAGGCGTCAGGATCCGAGGTTCTTACAGAAGTACAACTACAACCCACTACAACGGACAATCATTTAGAGGTTGTAATTCCTTCACACACCGAAATGATCTGCGATAGTCAAGCGTTTGAGGCAAATGTCCCATCGGTTGAGGAGAGTCGCCACCAGATGGAAGGAGTCAAACAATCAGAGGTGGACTACAGGGGTAAGACGGATGTAGACGCCCTCCCTCCTACTGAAACTCCAGACAAACAAGCTGAAGGATCGATCTCGGAACTCAACGTGAAGCAGGGGCTGGAACTCTTGAGAAAGGGAAACAAGGAGGAAACCGCAGGTAATTTCAACTTACACTCGGATGTAAGTATGCCCGATCCCATATTTAGAAACTGATGTCGATTTTTAGTTGGAATTGTCAAGGGGTGGGAGGGAATTACGTACAAGCAATCCTAAGTAATTATATACGTAAATATAAGCCTGAAATATTGGTTTTATTGGAACCCTGTATTAGTGCAGATAGGGTTAAAGGAGTAGTTCAAAAATTGGGGTTTGACTACTTGGTTAGAGTTGAAGTCGTAGGTTTTTTTGGAGGAATTTGGATGCTATGAAAAAATGATTTTGATATATCAGTAGCCATAGCCCATCATCAATTTATTCTTACCATAGTCAAATATAGTAGTTGCACTTTTGATTTTACTCCTATTTATGCTAGTCCGCAACTTGCTTCTCAAAAAGTACTCTAGCCGAGGTTAAACTGGGTAGGGCACTCTAGTTCCAGACCCTAGCTAGTTGGAGGAGATTTTAATGCAAAAATGGGGGAGCCACGTCTGCAAGGTAGTGAATCAACAGTTTCAGGAATGGGTGCATCGGAGTGGTCTTTATGATTTGGGTTTTGTGGGATCGAAGTTTACTTGGCGGAGAGGAACAGTACAAGCTCGTCTGGATAGAGTGTTTGGATCGACTTCTTGGCTCAAGGAATTTCCACATATGGTAAATCATCACTTACCCTTTCTTGGCTCAAACCACTGACCTATGTTGATCCAAATAACAAGCCCATTCCCGATAGTCCTAGGATCTCCAGGGTTTTGTTTGTCAAAACGCTTGGCTAACACATGCTGGTTTTGACAACATGGTAGCGGAGCATTGACTACCCACATAGGAGACGTTCAGTAAATCTTTAGCCAAATTCTCTACTCATCTTATGCACTAGAATAAAAATATTTTTGGTAACATCTTTCATCGGAAAAAAAGACTACTCACCCGGTTGGAGGGTATCCAGAGGGCACTTGATGTAGAACAGTTAGCTTGTGATTATCTTGAAGAATATGATCGCCGTAATCGTTGAAAATCTCAACAGTTTTTCTAATTTTGGAAACAACAACTATTCTAGCAGTTTTCTATATTAGGAAATTTGTGATTATCATATATTCTATTTTGATAGATTTAGTATTTGATTTTATCTTTAATTATTCGATTTCCATTAGTTCTATCTCTATATAAGATGTCCGTTTTGTAATCGAAAACATAATTTTTCATTGAATAAAATTTCGAATTCTTAGAGTTGCTCCAAATTTACACTTTTCATTGCATCATTTGGTATCAGAGCATATTTCTCCTGTGACGATGGTGAATAACGTGAATGTTAATCTCCCCGCTACTAAGGGCCGTGAGAACGAGCCTATTACGCGAGCTGAGTTCAATCAGTTCGTGGCTCAAACTGATCGGAGGTTTCAAGAGATCCTTGATGCCATACAATATTTGTCCACAAACTGTGCGCCTAGTGTTCTTCCAACCAAGCAAATTCCTGTTGCTCGTGATCCCGAAGGTGCTATGGGGCGTGGAGGAATTCCCCGACATAGGTGTCAAGATTATGTCGAGGATACAGATGACGAAGATTTCCAGGAGAAGCAGATTCGTGGTGGTCACCGATATAGGGGATTCCAGGAGGAGCATGTTCGTGGGGATCGACAGCAGGGGGCTATCGACAAGATCCTGAGCAGTATCAACTCAAAGTCGATCTCCCTAGTTTCAATGGGAATTTGGATATTGAAGATTTCCTGGACTAGCTTTGGGAGGTCGAGAAATTTTTTGACGCTATGGATATTGGCGTAGATCACCAAATGAAACTGGTGGTGTACAAATTAAAGGGTGGAGCTTCAGCTTGGTGGGAACAAACTCAATTAACACGACGTCGACAAGGCAAGGCTCCTATTCAATCATGGGGTTAAATGAAACAGAAATTGAAGAAGAGGTTCCTCCCAACGGATTACGAGTAATTGTTATTTCAACAATTCCAAAATTGTCGACAATCGAATAGATCGGTCCAAACTTATACAGAAGAGTTCCTTCGACTCTCTGCTCGCAATAACTTGGATGAGTCCGAGGCACAACAAACTGCTAGGTACATTAATGGTTTGCGACTTAATATCCAGGATCAGGTTTCTTTACATCGACTATTTTCTGTTGAAGATGCCCAGATATGGCGCGGAAAGTTGAGATGCAATTAGAGAGGCATAACCCTAACACTCGTGGTAGCACTTATTTAGATCGCGGGTCATTCAAGAAAGGAAGACAGCATGACGTTACAAGTTCTTCTAGTCGACAAAACCCCGATTTGAACCGAGTTCCAAGGGGTACTACGGGGACGCCTAAGGAAGCAGTTGCAGCAAGCCATCGCACTCCCAATCAGAATACCCAGAACCCATATGCCAAACCCCATCCAATTAGGTGCTATAAGTGTAACGAGTTGAGCCATCGTTCCAACGATTGTCCTCGTCGTAGAATGGCCAATATCGTTGAACATGACAAAGATGTGCAGGTGGATGATTGGGAAGAGGAAAAAGAAGTGGGAGTGGAGGATGAAGTGGGCAAGCATGTTAATTGCGTTGTACGTCATCTATTGCTTGCTCCGCGGATGGAAGACACCCAGCGGAATAAGCTTTTCTGCGCTCACTGTACTATCAACGGCAAAATATGCGATATCATTATTGACAGTGGAAGTTGCGAGAACATAGTGTCAAAGGCCTTGATGGATCACTTGCACCTAGCGACGGAGCCGCATCCCGCCCCCTACATGATCGGGTGGATATGTAAGGGAGCCGAACTTAAGATAAACCAATTATGTTGTTTACCTATTTCGAACGGAAAATCATATCAAGATACTATTGTCTATGATGTTATGGAGATGGATGCATGCCATGTTTTACTGGGTCGACCATGGCAATATGATGTTGATGCTACACACCGAGCTAGGGAGAATACGTATTCTTTTGTGTGGAAAAGGACAAAAATTACCTTGAGACCAAAAACTAATTTCCCTCCGATTGTGAAGAAACAAAATGCAGGAGTTATGATGAACATTCGAAAGCGTGAAGGGATGTATATGATTGTGGACAAGAGTGACCAGCAAGTTGTGGTTCGTGTTCCCGACATTCTTCAGCCCTTATTAAAGGTATTCAGAGATGTTATGCCTGAGGATTTACCTGACGGTTTACCCCCTTTGAGGGATATTCAACATGAGATTGATTTCCTTCCAGGTGCTAATCTTCCTAATTTGTGACATTATCGGATGAATCTAAAGGAGAATCAAATCCTACAAGAGCAGGTGGAAGAGCTCCTTCAAAAGGGCTTCTTACGTGAAGGCAAAAGTCCATGTGCAGTTCCTGCACTTCTCACGCCAAAGAAAGACAGCACTATACGTATGTGTGTAGATAGTCGTGCCATTAACCGAATTACTATCAAGTATAGGTTTCTGATTCCTCGACTTGATGATATGCTAGACAGACTTGTTGGATCAAAGATTTTTACAAAGATTGACCATCGAAGCGGATACCACCAAGTTCGCATCCGCCCTGGCGATGGATGGAAAATGGCCTTCAAGACAAGTGTGGGTTTGTATGAATGGCTTGTCATGCTGTTTGGACTCACTAACGCACCTAGTACTTTCATGCGTTTGATGACTCGGATTCTTAAGCCTTTTATTGGCAAGTTTGTGGTAGTTTTCTTTGATGATATACTCAGATATAGTCCAGATGGGCATCAACACATGGAGCACTTGAGGGATGTCCTACTAACGTTGTAGCAAAATAAACTGTTCATTAATATGAAAAAGTGTAGCTTCATGACAGAACGCCTCTCGTTTTTGGGTTTTATTGTTGGTGCAGATGGACTTCACGTTGAGGAAGATAAGGTGGTCGTGATTCGCAATTGGCCAATTTCAAAGAATGTTGGTGAGGCTCGGCGATTCCATGGCCTTGCAACATTCTATAGACGTTTCATTCGAGATTTCAGTACTATTATGGCCCCGATCACGGACTGTTTAAAGAAGGGCACATTCCATTGGGGAGATGAAGCTTCGGTCAGTTTTGCTCTTATTAAAGAAAAGCTCTCCATAGCACCGATATTAATGCTCCCTGATTTTGAGAAAGTGTTCGAGTTGGACTGTGATGCTTCAGGCGTTGGGATTGGCGTTGTCCTCTCCCAAGGAGGTAAGCCTATAGCCTTCTTTAGTGAAAAACTTAATGAAGTTAGCCAGTGATGGTCGACATATGAGCAAGAATGTTATGCTGTTGTGCGAGCTATAAAGCATTGGCAGTCCTATCTTTATCAGCAGGGATTTATTCTTAACATCGATCATCAAGCTCTTAAATATATCAAGAGTCAGAAGCACTTAAATCGAATGCATGCACGGTGGATTTCTTTTTTGGAACAATTTAATTTTGTTCTTCTTCATAAAGCAGGCCATTTAAATAAGGTGGCAGATGCATTGAGTCGACGTGCGGTGAAACTTATGACCATGCGCACTGATGTTGTCAGTTTTGATCACCTCCGCTCTCTTTATCCTAAAGATGATGATTTTGGTGAGATATGGGAGCAATGTTCTAAAACTGGTTGTCATGGAAATATGATAATTCAAGAAATTTTCTTGTTCCACTCTCAGAACACTGGTCTTTAAACCCCCTCGCCTATTCCTTTGGGTCCTTGGGTAGATATATCGATGGACTTCGTATTGGGACTTTCTCGCATCCCACAAGGTTCAGACTCTGTTTTTGTGGTGGTTGATCGGTTTTCGAAGATGGCGCACTTCATCCCTTGTAAGAAAACATCGGACGCTTCACATGTGGCAAGTTTATTCTTTCGTGAAGTAGTCCGTCTTCATGGTGTGCCGAAGACAATCACTTCTGATCGTGACACCAAATTTTTGAGCCATTTTTGACGTACTTTATGGCGTTTGTTTGGGACTGATTTACAGTCAGTAGTTCTTTCCATCCCCAAACGAATGGTCAGGCGAAAGTGGTGAATCGTACTATGGCGGATATCATTCGCTGCCTTTGCAGTGACATGCCTAAGCAGTGGGACCGGTATCTTGCTCCTGTTGAGTTTGCCTTCAACAACTCGATTAATCGCTCTACCGGTACATCGCCCTTCCGGGTCATTTATGGGCATACACCACAGCATACGCTGGATTTGGTTCCTTTGCCTAAGATTCCTGGCTATAGTATCGCCGCAGAGAATTTGGCAACAAGATTTAATGAAGTCCAAGCTATTGTTGCTAGTCAATTGGTTGCTTCTAATTCAAAGTATAAGGAGGATGTTGACAAACGGTGACGTTCGAAAATTTTTTAGGTTGGAGATGAAGTAATGATTTTCCTGCAAAAGGAGCGATTTCCTGTTGGTACCTATAATAAGCTGAAGCACAAGAAGATTGGTCCTTGCAGCATCCTGAAGAGGATCAACGACAATGCCTATGTAGTTGACCTTCCTGGTGATCTTAACATTTCCCCTACATTTAATATGGCAGACTTATTTGAGAATCATACATCCGATACACCCCTCTATCCTAATTGTAACTCGAGGGCGAGTTTTTCCGAAGAGAGAGGGACTAATGTAGAACAGATAGCTTGTAATTATCTTGAAGAATATGATAGTCGTAATCGTCGGAAATCTCAACAAATTTTCTGATTTTGGAAACAACAACTATTCTAGCAGTTTTCTATATTAGGAAATTCGTGATTGTCATATATTCTATTTTGATAGATTTAGTATTTGATGATATCTTCAATTATTCGATTTCTATTAGTTCTATCTCTATATAAGATGTCCATTTTGTAATCGAAAACATAGTTTTCCATTGAATAAAATTTCAAATTCTTAGAGTTGCTCCAAATTTACACTTTTCGCTGCATCAGTACTAAAGGCCGACAATATGGATTCACTATTAGACTTGGAGGAGAAGCTGAGGAAGAACTGTTACAGGTGTTGTGTGACGAGGAAATTTTTTAACACCAGCGTGCCAAATGTGAATGGATAGCGAAGGGTGATCGGAATACCAAATACTATCATACTATCACTCTATCTAAAAGAAAGAAAATGAAGATAGAACGGCTACTAGATGGCATTGGGACTATAATATCTGATCCAGAGCAAATACGACTCAAAGAAAATAACTTTTTTGTCCAATTGTATACAAACGATGATGAGAATTGCCATTAGTTCCCGATTTCAGGCGTGTTTAATCCGCTCTTAGCAGAAAGGGTTCATGAGCTAGCTCTTCCAGTCCATGAAACTAAAATTAAGAGAGCGGTTTTTGACATGAACCCTAATAAAGCTCCCGGAATAGACGGGTTCAATGAGGTATTTTTTCAAAACCAATGGAGCAAGGTTGAACACAAGTTGGTGGCGTTTATTCAAGCAGTGTTTCGAGTGGAACGCTAGGAACTAGATTTGAATCAAACCATCCTAGTATTGATTCCTAAAATCCCCTCTCCGAACAACCTTTCTCAGTTTCCGCCCATTAGCCTTTGTACGGTGCTTTACAAGGTTGTTGCTAAAGTTATTCTAAATCATTTGAAAGCTCACCTTGATTACCTCGTGGAGGAGAAACAAAGTAGTTTTATTCCTGGAAGGCAAATAACTAACAATATTATCATTACTCAGGTGGTCATACACTCGATGAGAAGGAAGAAAGGGTATCTTGCTCTCAAGGTAGATTTGGAAAAAGCATATGACCGGCTTCGATGGGATTTTATTCAAAACACATTAACAGATATTGGGATCTTGAGTAATCTACTCAGGGTCATTATACAGTGCGTGATGAAGATGTCGATGCAAGTTGCCTGACAAGGTACCTTTTCGGGCTCCTTTAACCCTTCACGAGGGATTAGACAAGGTGATCCGCTCTCACCTTATATTTTTATGCTATGCATGGAAAGATTAACTCACCTCATTTTGAAGGAGGTGGATAGGGGCGTTGGATACCGATAAAACTAAGTCCCAACGGACCTCCCTTATCTTATTTATTCTTTGCAGATGAACTCATTTTGTTTGTCGAAGCTACAGAATCGTAGACGTAAGTGATAACGAAGACCTTGGAAACCTTTTGTAAAGCATCAGGACAGCGAGTTAGTTTTGCTAAAACTCGGATTTTTTTCTCCAATAACGTTTCTCGTGATAAAGCGCATCGCCTTAGTCAAGTCCTACATGTTGTCAGTATGAACAATCTCGGAAAAGTATTTAGGAGTCCCGTTGATTCATGAGCGAACAAAGAGAAATACTTATCAATACATCCTAGATAAAGCACAAAAGAAGCTGGCAAGATGGTGTTATAGGATGTTATCACTAGCAGGACGTGTTACTTTGACCCAATCAGTAATTTCGTCCCTCCCAATTTTTACGATGCAAATGGTACGACTCCAGTGACAATTACGTGATGATTTGGAAAAACTTATGAGGGATTTTGTCTGGGGTTCACAAGCTGGGCAACGGAAAATGCATCTTGTAAATTGGGTGATAATGTATCAACCAAAAAAAGCGAGGGGTATGGGCATTAAACGCATTCGTTCTTCAAACGATACATTACTTACAAAACTCGAATGGGATTTGTTTACAAAACCCATAACCTTATGGGTCAGGATCCTGAGGGCAAAAAATCGTTTAGAAGCAAACCATCTACCTCAGATACTAGATAGGATGGGGGCATCGGTGATTTGGAGGGGGATCTTAGCGACATGGCATTTTGTGCGACAAGGTGCTAAATGGAACCTAGGAAATGGAAGATGCATTCTCTTCTTGCTGGATAATTGGGTGGATGGGTGGGGACCACTATTTTTAGTGGCATCTACTGACATTCAGGATAGCGTTCTCAATGCTACAATTGTTGATTTTACTAATGAATTTGGCAACTGGCATTGGAATTTATTCCAACAATATCTCTCTTCCAAGTTTGTATGATTCTTGCCTCAATTCGCCCTAATATCATTGACAGGGAGGAAGACAAGTTGGTGTGGGTACAAACAAATCACTGGGAGTTCAGAGTGGCGTTTGCATATGAATTAATCGAGAATAGTATCATGGATGTTTCTGACAGATTATGGTAGTTAATATGGAAATGGGCAGGGTCACAGCGGATCAAATCTTTCCTTTGGCTTATGGCTAAGAGGAAATTGCTGACCAATCAACACGTGGAGTGCGACATATATCAATAGATAGCAGTTGTCACTATTGTGGATAGGAAGAGTCAACTATACATGCTATACAAGATTATCCTAGAGTGAAATTCTTTTGGTGCAAATTTCCTCCTGAAAGAGTAGATATGGGCTTGTTTCAACAAGAAGAGGAGACTTGGGTTCTTTCCAACCTTAGGTAACACTTAAAATTTGAACAGGCAGTGTGGGCAACAATTTTTGGAGCCGCATGCTGGTTTTTATGATAATAGCGAAACAGAAGCATTTTTGAGTTTGCCTTTGTTTGGCTGACAGAAGGCAATAAAATAGTAATGGATTACGTTGATTGGGTCCTTCGAGCCAGAGATGTGGAAAGTCGGGTGTAGACACAGGGTCTGTCGTTGGGTAATTTGGTGGGATGGACCAAATCAATGAAGGGTTGGGTCAAACTAAATATTGAGGGTGCGGTGAAACAAGGGTCCAGCCTTGCTACAGTTGGAGGCTTAATTCAGGATTGCCAGGGTCGTTGGTGTGATGGATTCCTCCAGAATATTAGAACAGGCTCGCCTTTGGCTGCAGAACTCTGGGGCGTGCACTCAGGCCTCACGCTGGCATGGGCGCTTGACTATAAACGAGTAGTTGTTGAAGCGGATTCTCTGGAGGTTATCAACATTCTTTCTTCTTCAAATACAATTATGATTGACAATAATCCTTTGGTGGCAGGTACCCGAGAGCTACTTCGCCATACATAGGAGGTGCAACTTCAACATATCTATCGGGAAGGGAACTAGTATGCCGATAGCCTGGCTACTCAAGCCTTTGTATCAAGTTCAGGACTGCATATTCTCCGGGAGCCTCCGTTGATCGTTATGGATTTCATACACCAAGATATGAAAGGAGCGCTCTACAGCAGAACTCTGCGTTAGGGGGTTGTAGAGTGTGATTTGTTTTGTCTTTCTTCCTTTGTAACAAAACAAAAACATTAGTGGATGAGAAGTAGATAAAAAAAAAAGAGTATATGGGGTAATATAGATCTCTTAAGAAATATTCATCAAACCTAAAATCTTAATAAATATAACCTTAAGATTTTAACAAAGGAAACATAAAAATTTTCAAATTTTTCCTCATAAATACCCATTAAACTAAGGATATGAAAGATGGAGACATTATTGGAGCTCCAATCATACAGCTCCCTAAAGTTGTGGAAGATGGATGGAAGGAGACATTGTTGAGTGTGAAACTAGAAGCAACTCGAGAGGGATGAAGGACTAACAAACAAAAATCAAAATAGTGCATTTTGTTCATTTATCTTTAAAAATGGGACAATGTCAATTTCATTTAGTAGGAAACAACAATATCCCTTAATGATTCACATAGTTTGTGCTCCCAAAATGTAGTCATTTTTTAGGTCTTTATTAAACTTTCTTAAATAGAAATTGATGGAAGATTGATAGACGATAAGTTTCAAAAGTTATAAGGATGAAATTGATAAATTTAAAGGGTTAAATTTGTTAGACCCCTATAGCTTGACTTATTATCAATGTACCTCTTGATTTTTTGTATATGTATATGTGTATGTAATTGATTCGTGAGCAGTCCATTTGCATAAAATCGACTGTGGGAACAAGATGTACATATATACATATTTATTTTCTAACTTCATAGAGTATCGATTATTTTTTATTTTTTATTTACAAAGGAAAGAAAACGAAAACACCACCGTCCTAACTAACGCAGTGTATGTGGTACAAAAATCCGTGATGATCACGTTGCATATGGGCCCAGACTAACGTCAGAGACTCCTAAAGAAAATGTAGGCCAGGACTAGCAAATACTGCAAGAGAGGCCAGGCTATTTGCACTCTGGTTGCCTTCTCTATACACGTGTTGGAGCTTTACCTCCCAGGGTTGATGTAGGAGACTTCAGATACCTGCCACCAAAACGTACTGATTAGTCCCTTGAAAATTAGAGGTAGATAGAATAATGATCACCTCTAGGGAGTCGACTTCAAGTATGAGGCGTCGATAACCGAGGCCCTATGCCAGTTGGAGACTCGATTGGACATTCCAAAGTTCTGCCTAAAGAGACGAGCCTCTTCCAATCCGGTGGATAAATCCACCACGCCACTAGCCTTGGCAGTCCCTTAACAACCCTCCTACAGTTGCAAGGTGTTGACCTTGCTTAACGGCTCTGTCTGTATTAAGCTTGACCCAGCTCCCGACGATTTGGTCCACCCTATCTATTGGCTCGCTGCTAACCCGGGCTCTCCAAACACACTCCGTTCCACTGTTCTCACCTTGTGGATCCAGTTAACGTAATCCATAACTGCGCGGTGACCATCGTCAGGCCACTGAAAGCCCTCTTCAAAAATGCTACGATTTCGCCATTGCCACAGGAACCAGCAGGCGACCCCATAAAAGATAGCCCACGGAGACTAGTGAACTTGTATGTGGGTTATGAGATTGGTAGTCACCCATGTATCCACGTCATATTGGAAAAAGGCAAGGTTAATAACTTTGGTGGAAAACTTGCCCCAGAAGTTTTTGACTTGTGAACAATCTCGAAAGGCATATAATATGGTCTCCTCTTGATTGCAAAAGGGACAATTGCTGTCGAAGGTGAGATGACGAGTCACTCTTTGGTGGTTGGTCATAAGCTTTTTCTTTATAATTAATCACAGGAAGCCCAGAATTCTTTGGGGTTCAGTCTACTTCTAGATTAACTCCCACATGCGGCTATCCTCAGACGAGAACTGGCCCGCTATAAGATCATACGCAGACGTCGTCGTAAATCACCCATGAGTAGTAGGCCTCTAAAGGAGAATATCCTCCACTGCAGTCGCCAGGGTAGGTTGGGACGTGACAAGATCTAGGCAGACCGCGAAGGGAAGGTACTGCTAGAATAGTGTCATTGCCAGCTGCCCTCTTCAATAGTATAGTCCGACACTTTGGCGGAAAGGATATCAGGTACAAACTTCCACATCTATTAGTTGATGCGTTGTCTTCTTCCTCACAATTCTTCTTCCCTTTCTTTTTTTTCTTTCGTTGGCATTGCGTGGTAACTTTCCTGCTACAAACCCCAGCCACTGGATTGGAAATGCAATTTAGTGTTTGTCTTAATTAAACATAAATGATTTCTCTTCTTACTAAGTTCTACTCTTTCATATAAGAGCAGGAGCACGTACCACCTTGTTCATTTCTATCACTTTGGCTTTCGGGACGCAACTAAAAGGACAGCTGACACAAAAGACAGCTTAGAGAAGAAAGACCTATCGTCGCATTCATTAAATGAAGTTGTAGGGTATATCAACCAATGTACGAAAAGAGATGGCTAGATTGATTGAGAAGGAATTTTTAATAAATCCTCAAATTAAGGTTACATATTTGACTCTTAAACATTCTGCGAGACCTGTATAAAAAGTAAGGTTTTGATAATTTAAGAATTCCTTGTTTCTTTAACTTTATCAGTTGATATAAAAAATACATGTTACAGTCAATTAGAATCTATCTGACGAAGATAAAGGCAGGATCTTTTAATTGATTCCACATTTTTCTTTGAGGTGCAATACCTTGTTGGATTCCAATAACACGTTATGTGGTCTGTCAGTGAATGTCATGTGATTTGATGCGATGTGATGCGCTCTAAGCGAATGAACTAAGCTGCAGAACAGAAACGACTCTTTAACTGAAAACTAATTCATTTCTTAACTATAGTACCTGCATTCCAACTAAAGCTTATTAAGAGCAGGTTACTGTCTTGTTATTTTGTCCCTGCAGGAATTAAATGGATGAAATCACTTGAAAACAAGCATCAGACACAAGAAGATGGAAAAAGCACATGCCCTACGCGACCTCGTGGGTATAGCCATTTGAATAATTAGAGCTTATTTGCGTTGAGTTGAATATATTTGACAACTCTTATCGTTTGTCCTTTTCATTTTCTTAAATAGAAAGAGGAGGTGCAATATTTATAGTTAGACTGGCTTATAACGTTATACGTTTGAGCTGACCATTTCTATTCAAGTCAATTGCATTGCATGTTAAAATGGATAGTTTTGGCTCCCTCCTAACAATCCCTCTTGGCTTCCTATGTTTGGTTCTATTAAACGTTCTGCTACTTTATACTCTCATTCTGATTCTATGCACATCTCGACAAGTTCCCAGATTCTCATCAGGCTTGCACAAGCCACACAGCTATCCTGTAATTGGATGCTTGATTTCTTACTATCAAAACCGAACCCGCCTGTTAGATTGGTACACTGAACTGCTAGCAGAATCATCAACCAACACTATTGTTGTACACCGCCTTGGTGCACGTCGAACTATCGTGACGGCTAATCCTGAAAATGTTGAGTATATACTCAAAACCAACTTTAATAACTTTCCAAAAGGGAAGCCTTTTACCGAAATTCTCGGTGACTTTCTCGGCTATGGCATATTCAACGTGGATGGAGAGCTTTGGCGCATACAACGAAAGTTGGCGAGTCATGAGTTCACGGCCAAGTCCCTCCGGAAGTTCTTCATCATGACATTGAAAGAAGAAGTTGGTAACGGGCTATTGCCAGTTCTGGAGCAGTTGGCGGAAACCGGAAAAGTTGTGGACTTGCAGGAGTTGCTTAGAAGGCTTGCGTTCAACATGATTTGTAAGGTTTCTCTTGGGGTTGATCCATGTTCGTTAGATCCTTCTCTACCTGTCCCTCCTCTGACCAAGGCTTTTGACATAGCGTCAGAGATATGTGCAAGGCGAGGAGCAGCATCTCTTTTCATAGTCTGGAAGATTAAGAGATGGCTTGGGATTGGATCGGAGAAAAGGCTGAAAGATGCTGTTAAAGAAGTTCGCAGGTACGTTGATGAGATAATCGCCAACAAGAAGAAGATAATTGAAGGAGGGAAGAGTCATAGCAGGAACAACGATTTGCTTTCTAGGCTGATAATGGCTGACCATGAGGAGCTGGTCATAAGAGACATGGTCATCAACTTCATAATGGCAGGGAGAGACACAACTTCAGCAGCAATGACATGGCTCTTCTGGCTACTTTCCTGTCATCCCAATTCGAAGAGAGAGGTGGTCGAAGAGGCGAAACATGTGATGGATAGATTGGTGGATTATGATTCATTAGAGGAGTTGAGTTTTCTAGAGGCATGTCTCTGTGAGTCAATGAGACTATATCCACCAGTAGCCTGGGACTCGAAACACGCCATGTTCGACGACAGATTGCCAGATAACACAGACGTCCGAGCAGGAGATAGAGTGACTTACTTCCCGTACGGAATGGGCAGAATGGAGGCGCTCTGGGGAGACGATGGGTTGGAATTCAAACCACAAAGATGGTTTCTGGAACCTGACAAAAGTAGAGTAATGAAGAAGGTAAGTCCTTACAAGTTTCCAATTTTTCAGGCAGGGCCGCGGGTGTGTCTGGGGAAGGAGATGGCCTTCATTCAGATGAAGTATGTGGTGGCTTCCATAGTTGAGAAGTTTGAAATCGAACCTTGTACTTCAGCAAGGCCGGTGTTTGTGCCGCTCTTGACAGCTCATATGGCAGGTGGACTGAGGGTTTTCGTCAGAAGAAGGTAATGATTAAACATTTAGCCACTAGTTGATCAGTTCGACGAGTCAATGCTTGCATGATTATTCTATCGTCATATGACCTGAATCATACATTATGTAGTAAACAAGCTCGTGATCGCATATATGTGGCTAGACATGCGCAAATTATCTGCAAATATCTATTAGCCTAGCTAGTCGTCATGGACTACGTCAGTCTTGATAAGTTTATGGATTTGATCCAATGACTTCGGATGGAACACGTGTTTGTGAATAGATACTGAACCAGTGTTAGGTAGTTTGATTGAAAAAATTAATTGGTCACAATGCACGTGCGTGAATGGATGGAGCGACGGACAAATGGCGTGGGAAGCACCACGAAGACATGGTTAGATTATATATATATATATATATATAAAGCAGTCTCATCCATATCCGCTACCGAGGTCAGCAAATCTACCTAGCTACGTGATATGGTCTACACACCCTTTGCCTAATGGAGACCTAGCTACTTGATATGGTCTACACACCCTTTGCCTAATGGAGAACTAGTTGCCTATTAAGTCTCGTGTCTGCGACAAGAAGACGCGAATGTCTCGCATGCACGGTGATAGAAGAGCTTATTATAATCACCAATAGTTCAGCCATGCATATCATATCTTAGATTTAATTATACCAGTATACCACCCTTATGTAACGATGTGCTTCCCAAGAAATAAGCCAAGCTTTAATATGATTTATCAGTAGATCCAATGCCATACAAGTCCTAGTGTAGCATTTAATATCTGAGCAACTAGCTGTTTCAAACTCACTGGTAAGATAAAAGAATTGGCATGGAGGTTGCAGTACGCTTGCAGTACTAAGAGTGACTAATTTCAAATTTGTCAGAAATCAGCATTACACTTCGGATAGAAGTCGCAGAGTTTTATTTTTATCTTCTACTTACAACAATGAAATGGAGTCTACAAGGACAAGCTTCCAAATTTCTTGTTCCAGTCCACAAATATATATAACTCACTCAAAGAAACTGAAGGTCTAACTTCTTGTAGTGCATTTTCAAAGTCCTGTATCAAAGGAAAAAGGGAAATCATAAGGATCAAAAGCAACGAACTAAGAGAGAGACATACGGAGTTCCTTTACAAACATTCATAGCCACTACCTGAACAGAAACTGGCCGCATATCCTCCTTCTGCAGCTTTGTGATTTCTATACCTTGTATGAGAGCTTCTCTTAGTGGACCCATTGATGCTTCCTTCACCAAGTTTTTCATGTCGGATCCTGAATATCCTAGCAAAAGTAATAGAAAACAAATCTAAAAACCAAGGGGCCTACAGTTTCTGACGGGAAGTATGATTACTCATAAAACTATAGTGTTATATACCTTCTGTCAGATTGCATATGGTATCAATTTCATCCTGTGAAAGTTTAAGCAGTCCATCCTTCTTTAAGAGATTTCGGATTATCCAAGCCCTAGCTTCTTCATTTCAAATAGCAGCAGGTCAGCATTATAGATTCAAAGTGGCATTATGCAATGAATCCAATAGGTAAATAGGAAATTGTGGGGGTTTTCACCTGATGATGGTAAAGGGATGTAAAGTCTTTTAGTGAGTCGCCTTCGGGCTGCTTCATCAAGTTCTTGAGGTCGATTTGTTGCTCCTGATAAAATGTTCACTTTTCAACAAAGAGAGCAGAAGCAAAAAAGAAAGAAGAAACTGAGGAATCTTGCATTAGAAGGCACAAGGAATTTCAACCTTAAAGGCGTGATACAGCTAACAGGAAGAGGTGGGGAATGATGGAAAGGGGGAAAAAAATGGTCAAGAAGCTTAAAAGATGTAATTCCAAGAAAGTTGAGAGGAAGATAACAGTTCTCCATTCATGATATGCGACAATCTCAGATGGCATAGCCTCACAAAAGGGGAGAAGAGCACTTATTCCAAACTTTGCCGTGTAAAAGCTAAAGCTGTTGATAAATGGTCCTTCCTAGTTTGTTAGATGTTCATATCCTATTAAATTCTTGAAGTGTTCTATGATATATTGTGGTGCAGAAATGGAAAAATGGGGAAGAGTATAAGTAATACTACTGCAACAAACCCAATCATAACACAAAATATTACCTATAAGTAGAATTTGCTCACTGCCAGTATCAAAGCCTTCCATTTCAATAAGGAATTGCGTTTTGAGTCGTCTACTTGATTCATGCTCACCTTCAGACTTACGCTGCAACCATGAAAAGAGTTTTTAAGTTTTACATATTTTGGCGTGAACAACAGATAATTTGTACTAAAATAATTATGATAAGGCCCCTTCAAAATTAATGACATGCTCTTCAATGAGTAATGTTGCATAAAGAACAATAACAATTTGAATCCAGTATCGACCTTAACTTGCAGATTATTGTTTCTATGGACTAAGCCAAATCGCTAAAGAATCATATCATCCCAAGGATGCTATCAATCCGAACCATTCAACTTCTAAAACGTGCGGTCTGGATACTTTTTCTAGACAAACAAGGACATTTACCTGGGATAGAAGCGAATCTATTTCATCAACAAATATTACAGCAGGTTGACGACAAGTGGCAACACCGAATAGGGCTCTAACCAACTTTTCACCCTCGCCAATCTACAGTTAGAAGAGAACAATTAAAAGTTAACATTGATTGAGGTGTGTGCAATTTAAGCATTCTGCAGTATAACGAATTGGGACTCCTCCCTGTGTCTTTTTCACTTGAAATATCTGCTAGTTTCAGGATGCCTTCACAAGTATATCATATTCAGACGTTCTCAAAACATAAAAAGAAAATACAGTTAAAAAATTGATGATGAGGGAAATCAATTCATACCCACTTGCTTGTTAATGAACTGGCAGATATATAGAAAAATGTTGCTTTTGCCTCCCCAGCGATAGCTTTTCCAATCATTGTTTTCCCTGTTCCCTGAAAAAGATATGAGGTGCTTACATTAATAAATGCATAAATAAAAAATCAATTAGAATTTCTCAAAATCTTTTGTTGGATTTAGTAGCTACCGGTGGGCCAAAGAGAAGAAGACCTCTTCCTGGAGAACGGCAACCTTTGAATATGTCAGGGCGCAATAAAGGCCATATGACCATCTCAGTTACACATTTTTTAGCATGCTCCAGGCCAGCTACAATTGTCAAGAAACAGTTGAAATAAGAATCACGGGGAAGAAGAAAAAAACTGGAATGCAGCATGAATTTTGAAGACGTGTGTGGTACCAATGTCATCCCATCTGACATTTGGATCTCTGTCCATAATCTCATTACTTATGTGCTCAATGAGACGAGGCTCCAAGTTTCTCAACTTTTCAGGAAGTTCACCATCAGGTCCACAGAGCATTTCCAAGCTTGATTAGCAATGAATATGTAGAATGTCAGTCTAATTCCAAATTCGGAATTAAAAAAAAAAATTGAGAGGAAGCAGCTATTGCTACAAACAGGATGAGAATCACTGAACTCACCACCTCCTTGTCGAGTCATCTAACGCATCATCACCCTTTCCTGCAACCCGTGCGCTCATAGTTCCAGTGCTTCCCCCATTTGATTTTATAGGAGGAATGAAATTGCCACGAACACCACGGCGAGAAAAACCATACCTGGCCCCATAGCCCCGGTTTATGTTATCACTTTGAGGGGAAGCAGATCCACTAGGGGATCCTGTCAACCCTCTTTTTTGCCTCGCATCCATTTCCTAATAAAAAAAGGTAGTGACAATATGCTTACATTGGACCAACAGAAAAATGTTTCTCTCTTTTTCATACAAACTTTCAGATGTTGCATACTTGGTGCTTATGTCTATTCAGAAAATTACATATTAATACCCTTTAAGTCATCATCTTCATCACTATGAACCCATTTGAAGAATTCACTTCCAGTCAAAGTTTCATAGAGATAGAGAACCTATTGCTATTTTCGGGCAAATAAGAGCTGCAGAGATTTGATTTAGAGCCATTTGCTTCTGTAGAAAAGAAAGCAACTTAAGATGCCTAACAGAATTTGTAAGCTGTCATTGCTGTATGATATGAATCAGTATGGTAACATCCATCTTCCCACTTTATGATGTCAACTTGACATTTATTTGGCTATAGTTGCAAAACATACTGTGGTCGAGAAGAAAAACATCAATAATGAATCCTCTACTCACAGGTCACATCATACTACATAAACCACATCTAAAAGGATAAGGACAATAAGTGGCCAACAAGTACCATTTTCGCTCTCGCGGTTACAAATGCACTTCCAGAAACATCTGATTTTGCTTCTTCATTGCTTGACAGTGACTTCGAACAATCGTATCTGGGGCTACTTATGTCTGTAAGTGGACGTTTTGTAGAGAGAGCAGGAACTCCAGGTTGATTTTGACAGGAATGATCCCTTTCTACAATCATGCAGTCATCTGACATATCATTCTTGGAGTTCAAAGAGTTTGTAAGTGATATGTTGTTTGCTTTCGAGATTTTGCTTCCATATAAAGATGTCAACTTCGCCTGCATCATAACCTTTGATGTCTTGCGATCGGAGTTTTCCTTCCTCAGCAATTGGTCAACCTGAGACAAATCATCAGAAAAGTCTTTCCTTTTTTCTTCTTTTTTTTCCCCCTGTTTTCTTACGTTCATTCCATTTGAAGACTAAAGAACGTTGAACAATGACTAGTGCTAAATAGTACTACAACCTATCCATTGAAATGATTACTCAATATAGGCAAAAAGACTAGAAAGGCATCAAGTTTACATGCCATACCGGTTCATTGGAAGAGTTTATGCCATATCGATTAAGAAGGGATTGGAAATACTTTGACTGCTTGATCTTCTCAACACCCACTCTCCTTTCAAAAACCTTGCCAAGAACTCTATCTGCTTGCTCAAATGCTCTCCTGGAACGTAAGCAAACAACCATGGTCTCTATTTAACTTCCAAAATCCACAATACAAATAGAAGTCTAAAACACAATAAAAAAAGAAGAAAAAACAAAATCTAGTTCGAAACCAAAGCCTGTCCACGTTATATTGGCATAAGAGGTTATATATATATATATATAAACCTAACAATCAGTACCGGTCAGAATTGGGAAAGAGAGAATGGCGAGCAGAATCGAGTTTACATAGGGCTTCGCGGCGGATGGGGCGAGTTAGGGCTTCATCGAGGTCGGTGAGAGAATGGGAGTCGAGAAAGCCGTGGAGGCGGAGGGCGAGGACGTAGGCGGTGGAGAAGTCACCATTCTCGAGAGCCAAGTCGACACCGAACTGGAGGGAGTGAAGGCGGTTGAGCTTCTCATCCACTTCCTTTCTCCAGTTTGAATCTCCCGAAGCCTCCATTCTCTCTCCCAAATTAACAGCAAAAGCAGAGGAAGAGAGCAGTAGCGTTTCTTTTCCCGCCAATTTTAGGTTCGAGACCGAAAAATAGCAAACGCGAACTTTTCGAAGTCTAAAATCTAAATGGTTAACTTAAAAAAAATCTTCAATTTTATTTAATATTATAATTATAATTAGATCACCCACCAGGAATATGAACATCCATGTTAGGGTTTTAGTTAAGCAATTTAATGAAACTTAATTAGTTACTTTAATTAAGTCTGACATATATAAGTGTTTAGGGTTTCTATCTTATGTAACAAATCATGTCAGCAATGTTAACGAAGATACTAATGTCAGGCTATAATTGAAAAAATTAGAAATTTAATTTTAAATAGTCACTTTTTTAAATTCGAGCTATAATTATAAAATTGAGTAAAGTTTAGAACTTTGTTGTAACTAACCCAAGTCTAAATGAGGTTACTTTTTATTTTAATTCATAACTTGTTATATTTTGTGATCAATCACATACAATTTTTATTATATTTTTTACTATGGCCCCGTTTGGTTGACACAAATTGTTGATTAGGAAAGTAATCTTTTTCTTAAAATTTTAATTATTATGTTTGGTTCGTTTTTTGAGTAGTTAGGAAAGTAAAAAATTTCCTAATTTAGGAAATCTCAACATCTCCCTTAGTATTTAGATTACTTTCCTCAAAAATTTAATCTAAAAAATACACTAGCCAATTTAACCTTTCATTCTTTCTCAACTTTACATCTTTTTATAAAATGTTACCTCATCTTTAACCAATATTACGAATACCATACCAGACTTGGTATCGGATTGATTTAATAATTAAAAATATATATAATAAATATCAGTTTATAAATAATGATTTTTAACTTATTTATTTTATAAAAATATTTTTATTAATAAATATTATATAAAATATTAAAATAAATTTAAATAAAATAATTTATTTTTAAGTTTTATTTAATTTAT
>JAOSBK010000001.1:30749793-30763516 GCA_027568895.1 Erythroxylum shatona | reverse complement strand
ACATCTATTTCACAATACATATATAAAACCACTCATTTAATTTCACTTAATATTTCTAAATTTCACTTAAAAATCGGAGTCCAACAAACTTTATGCCAAATTCAGCAAATGTGAATTTTGGCTTTATGAGGTGGTATTCCTTGGACATGTAATTTCTGATAATGAGGTACATGTTAATCCAAGGAAGGTTGAAGCAGTGGTAAAGTGGCATGCACCTAAGACAGTGACAGAAATGAGGAGTTTTTTAGGTCTGGCAAGTTATTATAGGAGGTTTGTGAAAGGATTCTCCATGATAGCTGATCCACTAACTAGGTTATTGAGGAAGAATCATAAGTTTATCTGGAGTGATGAATGCCAGAAGAGCTTTGAGGAACTTAAGCACAAATTGACAAGTGCTCCAATACAAGTTGCTTCATATCTTTGCTCTATGCCACAATTTCATCCGAATTCTTCTCCTTTTGATCTAAGAAGGCAATTATTACCTATAAATGCACTTGAAGTGAATTAAGTAAGAAAAATACTATAAAACTATTGAATAACAAGCAAGACAAATTAAATATGGGTGCATAATTATAGTCAAATAAGTATTTATCATATATCGTTTTACATCATAACTAACTTTCCTGTGAGGCTTCACATTATCTTTGATCTCAACTAAATGTTTCTTTAACTTAATAATTCCCCATCTTTCAAATACTTATTACAATAAAAATAAATAGTGTGGTTCTTCTTACTAAGAACCAATCATGCGTAAGTCCATAATGGATTAATGAATCTTTCTAAAGAGATTAAATTGTTAGGAGTGCATAAACTTTCTTCCATTTATTTGTAAAAATAAATAAAAACATATGTAAAACATAAAATAACAACTTTATATAAAATAAATATTTTACAAATTGAAGTAAATTTATTCAAAGCATATTGATCATAGTTACTAACGACTATCCATTGTAATGGAAAGAGTAATCTCTTCTCATTTATTAGTAAAATTAGTGAATTAGTAACATGAAACTTTTTTTCTTTTGAGTTTATATACTAATTCATATGAAATTTCTTAATGAATTAATTTGCATTCAGTAGGAGATAGATAACTTAAATGGTAACTCTATCTTAGATACAATTAATAGTGTAAAGAAAAGCCAAGACCAAGGCGTAGAATAACCTATTCATTATGAATTGTGTTCTTCAATGAATTTAAATTTAGAGCTAGTAATTGATAGATTACACCTTGAATGTGAAGCAAATTACAATTATCTTAAAGTGTAAAACCGATAGATACGAACCTTATGATAGTGCCTTTAAGAGTAATGGCATGCTATTTATATAAACAACAATAAATAACATCATCCTATTATAAATCCCCTTGAGACGTGGGGTCTGGAGAGATATAGAAGTACGTAGTCTTACCTCTAATAGGTCTAAAAAAAGGTTTTGAGAAAACTATTTAAAGAAAGAAAAAGCCAAAAATATATGAAAATAATTATACTAAGAAAGAATCAATCGAATAAAATTACAATAAGAAAAATAAAATATAAATAAATAAATATAATCAAAATATAATATAAAACAAATAAAACCAATAATAATGATAAAATAAAAATAATACAATTAATAATAAAAGAATAAAATAAAGATAAAAATATTTTAACTACTATTATAAAAAATACTAAGGGGAAATACTATAAATAAAAATGTTTAGGCTAAATACAAGATACAAGAATTAAAGGAAAGGTTCAAAAGACCAATAGATAAAGAAAATGACCTCTTTATGTAGGATCTTTTGCTTGTATCCTAGTTCGCCAAAGTTTCTTAATGAGGGCAGTTCTTGTAAGCTTTAGCAAAGTCATATCTTTTTGATCACCTCCCTCAGTTCTTATTAAGTCTTCTTCTTTTTATCTTACAATCTCTAATTTGGGATGTCTCCTTTTAACATGTTGGAACCACCTAAGTCTTGTCTCCCTTAATTTACCATCAATATTAGTCATCCTTAATTTATCTCTTACCACTACATTCTTGACTTTATCTCTTCTTGTCAAGTTATACATCTCTTCGCCACCTTAACTTATGTTTATACACTTGTTTGACAAGCCAACAATCCACCTCATAGAGTATGGTCGGCCTAATTGCTAAAGAAAATGACCTCTTTATGTAGGATATTTTACTTGTATCCTAGTTCCCCAAAGTTTCTTAATGAGGGCCCAATTCTGGTAAGCTTTAGCAAAGTCATATCTTTCTTGATCACCTCCTTCAGTTCTTCTTAAGTCTTCTTATTTTTATCTTACAATCTCTAATTTGGGATGTCTCCTATTAACATGTTGGAATCACCTAAGTCTTGTCTCCCTTAATTTACCATCAATATTAGTCATCCTAAATTTATCTCTTACCATTACATTCTTAACCTTATCTCTTCTTGTAAAGTTATACATCTCTTTGCCACCTTAACTTATGTTTATACACTTGTTTGACGAGCCAACAATCTGTCTCATAAAGTATGGTCGGCCTCATAAAACTCCTAATGCACCCCTCCATTTAAAATATTTTGATTTGATATGGTAAACTATGTCTTTATTTATCTTCCCATTACTTTAGATAATGAATCCATGGTAATTAAAAACAATCTTTTTGTGGTAAAACTTCAAAACCAATCCTTATCTCCACATATGATGCCACACTATGACCCAAAAAGTTATACTCTAAATACTCTATCTCAGTCCTACTCAATTTAAAACCTTGCAACTCTAATGTATCCCTTGAAAGTTTTAACTTGACATTGACACCGTCTTTTGTTTTATCGACTAAAACAATGAGTGACTAACTAAATGTCTATATAGTTATTACAACTTTGAATGCCTCCTTTGTTCTTGTATATAAGAATTAGTGTACTAAGACTCCACTCATTAAATATTTTGGTAGACTTAAGGATCGCATTAAAAAGCTTGGCTAACCAAGTGAGGCTCTCTTCTTCTAGGCTCTTCCACACCTTTATAGATAGCTTATTAGGCCCAACTCCCCTTCCACTCATCATCTATCTCAAAGTTCCCTTAATTCTTCTCTTGTGATCTGTCGAAAACAAGTGAAGTTCTCATATTTCTCAGACGTGTTAAGATCACCTAAGGAGATGTTGTCATCTCTGCCTTCTTTATAAAGGCTATAAAAGTATATTTGCCATATTTTCTTGATATCATTTTCATCCATGAGCACTTGTCCTGCTTCATTCTTTATATAACGGACTTGATCCAAGTCTCTCACGTTTCATCCCTTGACACTCGGTGACTTAAATATATCTCTTTTTCCATATTTTATTTCAAATTGTTGATATAGTTTCTCATAAGCTCAACTTTTGGCTTTTGTGACTTTCTTCTTCGCCTCTTTCTTTGCCATTTTTTAACTTTTACTGTTAATTACCCTCTCTACATTTATGTTGGTATCTAATAAAGCATTATAGGCAACCTTCTTAATATTCATCTTTTTTTTTGTACATCTTAATTCCCTACTTTGACTCCATCTTACTGTCGCTAAACCCTTTAGAAACCCTCAAGATCTTATTAATTGCATTCCTTATAAGAGTTGCTATTCCGTCTCACATATGGTTGGCCTCTCTCTCCAGTTTCTATTCTTCTCCAGACATTACTTTATTACTAAGTTGTTTCACAATATCTCCTTTTAGATTTAACCATTTAACTCTAGTACACCATCGAGGTCTTCTCTTCTCTCTCTAATCTTTTATTATAAGATCTATAATTAACAATATGTGCTGAATTGATGGACATGCATTAAGTATTACCTTATAATCCTTACAACTTGGTCGATTGCTCGACCTTACAAGAAAGTAGTCAATTTGAGTCTTCACGATTCTATTTCACGATTCTAATCTTAAAAGTAACTTAGCGCTCCTCTTTTTTTGTTGGCATCCATCAAATCAAATGCTAGCACAAAATCTAACAAAACAATCACACTATCATTCCTATCTCTTTAATCGAAACCCCAATCGAAACCCCAAGAGTTCATGAATACCAGTCTGGGGTTGCCCTTATATGGCCATTACAATCTCCTCCTAATTTGCTATTTATATAATCCAAAAAATTAAAAATCTTGAACCGGTAAAAAAAATGAAATATTAAAGTGTTACAAAATTGATAAAGAAACATTTTGTAGCACTCTCTAATATGAATGTCAATACCATTAAAGAATATGAAAGAAAAGGTTTACAATATTAAATGAATATATAACAGTAACATAGTTAATAGAACAGGCAGTCTATACATTGGTGAAACCACAAAACTTCTCTCACCTCTGGAAATTGAAGGCCTTAATAACAAATGTGAAAGTAAATGCAAATAATACGGTGAAACCATTTGAAGGCATTCAACCAAAGAGTCTAAGAACTAATTGTAATAATAAGAAGCTCACATAAATGAAGGCCTTTTTGATTGGCATCTGAAGGTGAATACAATGAAGAAAGTAAAGCAAAAAGAGAGACAGAATTGTAATGATTTTTCCCTTAGTCCTTATCGCATTTTCTGTAAGAACATTATATACAAAGATATTCGTGATTCTAGACTATTCATTACAACGGAATGTACAACATGAAACGATTTGTTATCTGGAGCTAGAAGTTGGTTGAGAGGCAGAAGATCCACTGTTAACAGGTATAGAGGAGATTGTGGTGAGCTTGGATGTGGAGGTGGCAGATAGGCTTTGAGCTAAAAGACCTGGCCCATTACAAGACTTTGTATAGGGTTTGACCAACGAAGATGAACCCCTAACACCCCCACTCAAACAAAACCTCGAATTTTATACGAGGTTGAGTTTGAAAGTGAAATCCCTAAATGGAGCCACAAAGAGGGGTTTGGTGAGGAGATCGGCGACTTGATTAGCAGAGGGCACATATCGGACGTTGAGAAGACCATCGTGATCTTGTCTCGCACAAAATGCACGTCAATCTTGATATGCTTGGTGCGAGCGTGGAAGACTGGGTTCTGGGAGAGAGAGCGAGCGCCGTTATTGTCGCACCAGAGAACAGCCGGTTGGGAAGAGGGAAAGCCAAGTTTGGAGAGAAGCTACGATAACCAAAGAACCTCAGTGGAGAGCTGAGAGAGAGCTCGATATTCGGCCTCAGTGCTCGAACAAGCGACGACAGTTTGCTTCTTGAAGCTCCAGAAGACAAGATTTTGCCCAAGAAAAACACAACCACCACTGGTAGATTTGCGGTCATCGGGAGAGCTGGCCTAGTCGGAGTCGTTGAACACTTGAAGATCGAGAGATGACGAGGAGTGGAACAGTAACCCTAGATCGGAGGAACCCTTCAGGTAACGTAACACCCTTTTTAAGGCAATCCAGTGGGTGGTGAGAGGGTTGGAGAGAAACTAACTGAGCTTGTTGATGATAAAACTGATGTCAGGCCGTGTGTTGGAGAGATACTGAAGAGTACCAACCAAGCTGTGATATAGAAAAGGATCTGCAAAAGGAAGTTTGCCTTGCTTGCATGAATCACAAAACTGTAAATTTTTGACATTAAAGGGAAATTTCATTGAATCAAGAACATGTTTAAGCACACTAGATGATGGGTGGCCAAGTTTGGCATGCCAAATATTGACATCATTCTTAGAAAGCTGTGTAGTAAAGATTTTAGGATGAGAAATGAGGCCAAAGGTAAACTAAGGTGAGGAGGACTGTTTTGAGGACTTCGGATGAGGAATGTGATGATTTTGAGGTGGAACATCAAGGCTGTAGAGGCCATCCCGCAGCATCCCCTTGAGAAGAACTTTCCCCGTGTCCTTGTCCTTGAACAAACACAATTTGTTAGAAAATTCCACAATAATCTTGTTAACACTTGTGATATTAGAAATGCTTAATAAATTTTTGGTGATACTTGGAACATGTAACATTTGATGTAAAGCAAGTGGTATGTGTTTATTGTTTTGGAATTGAATGTAAGAGGAACCAATATGTGTAATAGGGAGAGGATTTCCATTACCTACAGTGAGATGATCATTACCAGCATAATCTGAGCTAATGGAAAGATTGTTTAGGTCAGCAGTAACATGATTTGTGGCTCCAGAATCGACATACCAGGTAGAAGTGTTAGGTTGTTCAGAACTAGTGTTTGATTGATGAGCTAGGAAAGTTTGTGGTGAGTCATTGTGTGATGAATGTTGCCCATTGTTTTGAGTTTGAGACTGATTCTTCCATTGTTGATTTCCCAGGTTTGATCAAAACGTTTGTAACAGCAGAGAGCATCATGACTAGGCTTTTGGCACAATTGGCAGTAAAGTCAGTTTGCACCATGCCATTGACCTCCTTTGCCTCTACTGCCTCTTCCTCTAAAGGTATGACAATTTCCTTGATTGCGATTTTGTGGCTGATTTATGTTAAATGAAGCAAAATTTGCTGAAGGAGGGAAAACATTAATAGTTTGAGAAGTTGCATTTAACTGTTGAAGTCTAGTTTCATGCATCATTAGACTGTATTGCACTTCCTGTAGAGTTTAGTTCTTCAGTGTGTGGGTTAAAAGAACCACTACCGAATCATATTCATGCCCCAAACCATTTAAGGCACTGAGAATTAATTCATGATCAGACACAGCTTGTCTTGCAACCATAAAAGAGTCTCCAATTGTTTTTATCTTCTGAATGTAATCTGAAATAGTTTGAGAATCTTTTTGAATGGTTGATAATTGTTGTTTTAGCTGCAGAACCCGAACCATTAATGTCTGGGCATATAAGATTTCCAATATTTTCCAGCATTCGAGAGAAGATGTAGACTGATTTACCTGGCCAACCACATCCTCACCTATTGTGGAAAGTAACCAGCAGAGAAGTAATTGATCTGATCTGCGTCGCAATCGATAGTCAGGATTTGCCACAAGCTGAGGAGCTTCTGTAGAAGATGAAGCAGTTTCTGTGATGAACTTTGGTGGTGGAGAGATTTCAGAAGAAATGTAGTCTTCTAGTTCAAGAGCTCTAATTGCTGCTAGCACTTGTGCTCTCCAGTTGATGAAGTTGTTTCTGTCTAACTTGATGGGTAAGTTGAAATTTTTTTTGCCAAGGATGAAAAATCTAACAAAGGTGTGTTGCTAGATTGCTGAGTATGGGTAGAGATAGAAGATGAAGATTCATGAGCCATTTGACGTTGGTAAGTGATTTGGCTCTGATACCATGAAGATGAAAGCAATGAAGAAAGTAAAGCAAAAGGAGAGACCGAATTGTAAAGATTTTTCCCTCAGTTCATATTATGTTTTCTGTAAGAACATTATATACAAAGATATTCGTGATTCTAGACTATTCATTACAACAGAATGTACAGCATGAAACAATTTGTTATCTGGAGTTGGGAGTTGGTTGAGAGGCAGAGAATCCACTATTAACAGGTGTAGAGGAACTTGTGGTGAGCTTGGAAGTGGAAGTGGCAGATGGGCTTTGATCTAAAGAGCCTGGCCCATTACAAGACTCTGCACAGGGCTTGACCAACGAGGATGAATCCCTAACACCCCCACTCAAATGAAACCTTGGATTTTGAATGAGGTTGAGTTTGAAAGTGAAATCCCTAAATCGAGCCACAGAGAGGGGTTTGGTGAGAAGATCGGCGAGTTGATCAGCAGAGGGGACATACCGGACATCAAGAAGACCATCGGCGATCTTGTCTCGCAGAAAATGCACGTCAATCTTGATATGCTTGGTGCAAGCGTGGAAGACTGGGTTTTGGGAGAGAGAGCAGGCGTCGTTGTTGTCGCACCAAAGAACAGTCGGTTTGGAAGAGGGAAAGCCAAGTTCGGAGAGAAGCGACGATAACCAAAGAACCTCAGTGGAGAGTTGAGAGAGAGCTCGATATTCAACCTCATTGCTCAAACAAGCGACGACAGTTTGCTTCCTAGTGCTCCAGAAGACAAGATTTCGTCCAATAAAAACACAACCACCACTAGTGGACTTTCGGTCATCGGGAGAGCTGGCCCAATCGGAGTCGCTGAACGCTTAAAGATCGAGAGACGACGAGGAGTGGAATAGCAACCCCAGATCGGAGGAACCCTTCAGGTAACATAACACCCTTTTTAAGGTAGTCTAGTGAGTGGTGAGAGGGTTGGAGAGAAACTGACTAAGCTTGTTGATGATAAAACTAATGTTAGGCCGTGTGTTGCAGAGATACTGAATAGCACCAACCAAGCTGCGATATAGAGAATGATCTGCAAAAGGAAGGCCATCAGTGCGAGAAAGCTTGAGACCCATGGAGGCTGGAGTGGAGCAGGGCTTGCAGAGAGCCATATTGGCTTGAGTAAGTAAGTCTTGAATATACCCACGCTATGATAGATATAGGCCAATGGAATTTCTGTAAACTTCAAACCCAAAAAATAATGTAAATCTCCTAGTGTTTTAAGAGCAAACTGTGAATTTAGCTTGCTGATGATGGATTGAATGTCTGATGAATTGTTGCCTGTGATGAGAATGTCATCCACATAGACTAAGAGGATGAGAATTGTACCATTTTGACGAAGGTAGAACATAGAAGTGTCATTTTTAGAGATGCAGAAACCCCACTGTAGGAGAGCATTATTGAGTTTGTGATACCAGGCACTAGGAGCCTGTTTGAGGCCATATAACGCTTTAGATAGCTTGCACACATGGTTAGGAAGATTGCGATGTTGGAAACCCTGAGGCTGAGAGATATACGCATTCTCATAAAGCTCACCATTGAGAAATGCGTTGTTTATATCAACTTGTTGAATACTCCAATTGAAGGAGGCAGCAAGAGATAAAACAACTTTAATGGTGGATACTTTCACCACTGGAGAGAAGGTATCAGAAAAATCAATATCAGGAGTTTGGGAAAAACCCTTAGCAACTAGTCGGGCCTTATGCTTAGCCAAAGACCCATCTGCATTAAACTTGGTCCGAAAGACCCATTTAGTCCCCAAAATATGCATGCTAGAATCATAAGACACAAGAGTCCAAGTGTTGTTGTTCTGTAGGGCAGACATTTCTTCACACATAGCTTGGTACCAAATGGGATCGAAAAGAGCTAGGGAAACAAAAGTTGGTTTTGGAGAGGAAGAGGAGTGTAGGGAAGCAGAGTAAGTTTTAGGTTTGAAAATGCCACTTTTGGCTCTGGTTTGCATAGGATGGGTAGAAACTAAAGGTTGAATAGGAACAGTAGGGGGATTGGAAGCAGCAGGAGGAGACTGAACCAGAAGGGGGGAAGAAGATGGAGATAGGGAAGGTTGGGTGAGGAAGGCAAGAGGGTAGGGGAGGGAGCAATAGTTGGAGAAATAGAAGAAGGAGAAAATACCTGATTAAGGGCTGAAGGGCCTGAAGACACAGGAGAGGAGCCTTGCCCAAGAGAGTTGCTGGGAGATGGCCTAGGATGAGGAAGAGGCTGAGAGGAAACCGTAGGATGTAAGGTAGACAAAGGTAAACTAGCAGAAGGAGGACAAGAGACAGATTGAAAAGAGGGAAAAAGGGTAGAATAGGGAAATTCAAGTTCATTAAATTCAACATATCAAGAAACATAGATTTTGCCCTTAGGATGGAGGCACTTATATCCTTTATGAACAGGGCTGTAGCCTAGAAAAATGCATTTGGTGGTGTGAAAATTGAATTTGCAAGAGGAGTAAAACCGAAGGTAAGGAAAACAAGAGCAGCCAAAGGTTTTGAGATAGGAATAATTGAGCTTTTTGTGGTAGAGTAGTTCAAAGGGAGATAGGTTTTGTAATTTTGGGGATGGGAGATTGTTAATAATAAAGGTGGCAGTAGTGAAGGCCTCAAGCCAAAACCGTAAAGGGAGATGAGAATGAGCTAATAAGGTGAGACCGGTTTCAGTGACGTGACGATGTTTTCTCTCAGAAACGCTGTTTTGTTGATGGGTGTAAGGACAACTAAATCGAGGTTGTATCCCATGTTTAGCAAGAAAGGGTAGAAAATCTTTATATTCCCCTCCCATATCAGTGTGTAGAGCCTTAATTTTTCTGTTTAGCTGAAGTTCAATGAATGTTTTAAATTGAATAAAGGTTGGAAGGGCCTCGGATTTAAGTTTCAGTAGGTACAGCCATGTAAAGCGAGTATAAGCATCAACAAAAACGATGTAATATCTATAACCTTCAGTAGATAAAAAGGGAGATGGGCCCCAAATGTCCGAATAAATAAGATCCAAACGTTGTTTGGCAGATATATTATGAGACTGAAATGGTAACTTATGAAGTTTGCCTTGCTTGCATGAATCACAAAACTGTAAATTTTTGACATTAAAGGGAATTTTCATTGAAGCAAGAACATGTTTAAGTACACTAGATGATGGATGACCAAGTTTGGCATGTCAAATATTGACATCATTCTTAGAAAGCTGTGTAGTAAATATTTTAGGATGAGAATTAAGGTCAGAGGTAAACTGATGTGAGGAGGACTGTTTTGAGGGCTTCAGATGAGGAATGAGATGATTCGATATGTTGAATTTAATGAAAATGAATTTCCCTATTCTACTCTTTTTCCCTCTCCTCCATTTGCCTCTTATCCTCCTTCTACCAGTTTACCTTTGTCTACCCTTCATCTTGTGGTTTCCTCTCAGCCTCTTCCTCATCCTAGGCCATCTCTTAGCATCTCTCTTGGGTCAGGCTCCTCTCCTGTGTCTTCAGGCCCTTTAGCCCTTAATCAGGTATTTTCTCCTTCTTCCATTTCTCCAACTGTAGCTTCCTCTCCTATTTCTCATACTCAATCTTCCTTATCTCCATCTTCTTCCCCCCTCCTGGTTCATCCCCCTCCTACTGCTCCTATTCAACCTTTAGTTTCTACCCATCCTATGCAAACCAGAGCCAAAAGTGGCATTTTTAAGCCTAAACTTTACTCTGCTTCCTTACACTCCTCTCCCTCACCAGAACCTGCTTTTGTTTCCCTAGCCCTTTCTGATCCCATTTGGTACCAAGCTATGTGTGATGAAATGTCTGCCCTACAGAACAACAACACTTGGACCCTTGTGCCTTATGATTCTAACATGCATATTTTGGGGACTAAATGGGTTTTTTGGACCAAGTTTAATGCAGATGGGACTTTGGCTAAACATAAGGCCCACCTAGTTGCTAAGGGTTTTTCCCAAACTCCAGGTATTGACTTTTTAGACACCTTCTTTCCAGTAGTGAAATCATCCACAATTAAAGTTGTTTTATCTCTTGCTGCCTCTTTCAATTGGAGTATTCAACAGGTTGATATAAACAATGCATTTCTCAATGGTGAGCTTCATGAAACTGTTTATATCTCTCAACCTCAGGGTTTCCAAAATCCCAATTTTCCTAACCATGTATGCAAGCTATCTAAAGCATTATATAGCCTCAAACAGGCTCTAAAGGCCTGGTATCACAAACTCAAGCATGCTCTCATGTAGTGGGGTTTTTGTATCTCTAAAAATGGCACCTTTATGTTTTACCTTCATCAAAATGGTACAATTCTCATCCTCTTAGTCTATGTGGATGATATTCTAATCACAGGCAACAATTTCTCAGACATTCGATCCATCATCACCAAGCTTAATTCACAGTTTGCTCTTAAATCCCTAGGAGATTTACATTATTTTTTGGGGTTTGAAGTTTACAGAAACTCCACTGGCCTATATCTATCACAACGTGGGTATATTACAGACTTACTTGCTCAGGCTAATATGGCTCTCTGCAAGCCCTGTTCCTCTCCAGCCTCCACGGGTCTCAAGCTTTCTCGCAATGATGGCCTTCCTTTTGAAGATCCCTCTCTATATCGCAGCTTGGTTGGTGCTCTTCAGTATCTCTGCAACACATGCCCTGACTTCAGTTTTATCGTCAACAAGCTTAGTCAGTTTCTCTCCAACCCTCTCACCACTCACTGGACTGCTTTGAAAAGGGTATTACGTTACCTGAAGGGTTCCTCCGATCTAGGGTTACTGTTTCACTCCTTGTCATCTCTAGATCTTCACGTGTTCAGCAACTCCGACTGGGCTAGCTCTCTCGATGACCGCAAATCTACCAGTGGTGATTATGTTTTTCTTGGGTGGAATCTTATCTTCTGGAGCTCCAAGAAGCAGACTGTCGTCGCTCGTTCGAGCACTGAGGCCGAATATCGAGCTCTCTCTTAGCTCTCCACTGAGATTCTTTGGTTATCGTCGCTTCTCTCCGAGCTTGGCTTTCCCTCTTCTCAACCGGTTGGTCTCTGGTGCGACAACAATGGCGCTCGCTCTCTCTCCCATAACCTTGTCTTCCACGCTCGCACCAAGCATATCGAGATTGACGTGCATTTTGTGCGCGATAAGATCGCCGATGGTCTTCTCGACGTTCGGTATGTGCCCTCTGTTGATCAAGTCGCCGATCTCCTCACCAAACCCTCTCTGTGGCTCGATTTAGGGATTTCACTTTCAAACTCAACCTTGTACAAAATTCGAGGTTTCGTTTGAGTGGGGGTGTTAAGGGTTCATCTTCGTTAGATAAGCCCTGTACGGAGTCTTGTAATGGGACAGGTCCTTTAGCTCAAGGCCCATCTGCCACCTCCACATCTCAGCTCACCACAATCTTCTCTGTACCTGTTACCAGTAGATCTTCTACCTCTCAACCACCTTCTAGCTCTAGATAAAAAATCGTTCCATGCTGTACATACCGTTGTAATGAATAGTCTAGAATCTCAATCATCTTTGTATATATATTGATCTTACAGAACACGCAAATACAACAATAATATACACAGAGGAAAATCATTACATTTTGTTCTCTCCTTTTGCTTTACTTTCTTCATTGTATTCTCCTTCATAATCTTCCACGTGATAAGTTGCTCCCATAATTGAAGATTCAAAGTCTTGCTGGGCATGCATACTATGATTTCTTACCTTCTACAGGGCACAGATTCATTGTATTGGATGGCTATGACATTAGTGCCATTGGATGGCCTCCTAATAATCCTAATACATTGCAAGCGGTAGAGTTTCTAAGAAAAAAGAACCCAAATTTGGATAAGAATAGCTTGCGGGGACTAATGGATCTTGAAAGGAGGTTCCTTATGTTCAATGTGGCTGTTGGGAGAAAACAAATGGAATGGTTAGATAACGTTCTTCGGAAAGCAACAGAGTTAAAGGAATGTTGTCTTCTGCCTTTAGACCTTGGTGTGCCATGCCGAGAAGCACTTCTGTGGAATTATGATGAATATGATACATCAGTATGATTGTGTTAAGGCTTGCCTATCTGGGCATGATCATAAAGATGGGCATTCAATTGATTCTCATGGAATACACCATCGATCCTTTGAAGCACCACTCGAGTGTCCACCAGGCACAGTTGCATTTGGATACATCGATGTTTATGATGACAGATTGATTCTTGTTGATGCTGTTGAGTTGAATTTCCTTGTGCAGCCTGAAATATTGAAGATGATGGAAGAACTAGCAATGTCAGTGAAAGTTAAAAGGAAGAGGTAGTTGAAAGGAAAGCTAAAGGATCACAAAAGCAAATGGAGATTGGAAATGATGATCCTAGGCATAATTCGAAGCTATATGGATCAAAGCAATGAAGATTAAGGTTAGAAGAATGAAGATCAAACTCTGATGAAGGAAATTCAATGCAAAAAGGAAGATGAAGAGAGGATGGAAGTAACCATGAAAAATCCAGAAATTGTAGCATGAAGAAGAACAGAACAGAAGCTGAAAATGCAGAGCAGGAGGAGTAATTCCAGGAAGATTAATTAGTGTAATCAAGTTTGATAGAGTTAAATAATACACGTGTAGCAGGTGCATC
>JAOSBK010000001.1:30654444-30672518 GCA_027568895.1 Erythroxylum shatona | reverse complement strand
ACCAGCTATTTCACATGAATCTTGGAAACAGAATGCCGATAAGCTGAATCATAGCTTCACTGCCCCGGTGAAGATGGTCTCTAGACATGAACGGCCCCTCTGAACTGAAACTCATATCCACCTTGAATGGCATTCAAACGCAGAGTAAATTCCAAATGATGTCAAAGAAGCAGCATACATCTTGACGAACACTTGATGCTCATGAAACATCTTTTGCGAATATGTACACCCCAACTAGGGCTCTCCAGGTAGCTGGAACTTAAGTCACAGTTTTTCATACTCCGGTTGGACTAAGAGAGGAACACTTGTACAAGAGCATAAGGTACGCAAGGGTTATGAGAGTGGAAGCTCCTGCATATAATCAGTTAAAGAAGTAGGGTGACTCCAACACGTCCCTTAAGTCGAAATCTCCCCGATCAGGCAATGGAGGGAAAGATAATGTGGGGAAAGACTGCTCAAAGCTCTCCAACAACTGCACAGGGTAAAAACAGTGGACTGATGACTTTCATGAAACAAAAGAGGGAGGAATCATGCCTTAAATTAGAACTTGCAGACCTGATGAACAGAAGAAACCTAAAGACGTAACACTTCAATCCTAGTTCACTATCGTAATGTAACACTCCAATGTAAAAGCAGCTTTGAACAAAAACAGCAATCAAAGGGCCCTATCATTTACTGTATGTAAACCAAACTTACATTCTCCAGAATCGGCGTTTCATAGAGTTCAACGAACTTTTCTCTAAGTATCCTGTTCATTTCATCCACATCACATGCATGCGTCCAATATGAATCATGAACTCCTGTAATCATATCCCATGGCACCATAACTTCAATAATGAAACAAGGGTAATTACTAACTGCAAACCGACAAAGAGAAAACAGCTAAAACGAACCTGCAAAGTTTAAGCCTGCCGATTTGCAGGCCACTGCAGTCATCATCATATGAGAACCATCAAGGGAATGAACAAAATTTGGTTGGAAAGCTGTCCTCTGTCGCTTGACCATGACCTGCATCAACAAAATAATAAGCAAATTCCGCATTCTTGAAGATCAATATTGATGAAAACCAGCTGAAAGCTTAACAATGTCACAATGAAGAAATGATTTCAATATTGATACCCTATCTTGCTAAATAAGAGTTGTCTTTATAACAATTCCATACGTAGAAAGTTTCCAATTGGCCTAAATCCTTCCAATTGGAACTCAACCAAGAAAACCCGTGGTGCACCTAGATCAAGACCTAAATTTTGACTACCACAAGTGCGTACCCAAGCATTATAACGAAAATTTGCTCCTTGGGCCCCGCGTTCTTCACATTCAACAAACTAGACATGCTTACAGCCAAATTTACAAGATAACTCCGTAAACAAACCAAAGTAAAAGATAGGTGCACTACCTTATCAGTTTCTCGTTGCAGGGTCAAAACCTGCAGAGAAGTTTTAATCTGCAAGAAACAGTGCAAATAAGTTATATTACTTGAGATGGCCCCTCAGACAGCATCAATAACCAAGTGTGATCTCTATATGTTTTACAAAGCTAACCAGATGCTTTCCTAATTTGCGGTAAGGTTGCACAACTGGAAGTCCAAGCGGAGTTTTCCACTTCACCGGCTCGTTTTCAGAAGCAATAATCTGGCAATGTCCCAAATAATCTAGCCATCAGTAATATGAATGCCAAGCAATGTAATCAGGAATGTCAAACTCCTTAGCAACTAAGCATGAAACAGGATAAAAGAAAATATAAACTAAATGACTGAGTACGAGATCCACACCTTGGCACATTCCCCAAGCCAGTTCATGATGCTTCGAGCAGCTTCAAACGTCTCACCCAAGGCTGTCAAGGTAACCTGCTCAACCAATTAAACACTAATAACTAAAAGCAAGCACACCTGATCCCCTGACATGAACGAGAATAAAATCTACCTTTGCAGCATAGCAAGAGGCAGCAAAAATATCTGATTCATCAGCAAAGGCACCACGTTCTTTTAACCTTCTCTTGATTTGGTCTCTCGCACCAATGTAAGTGACACCGTATACAGATGTCATTACTGTCTGTTTAACCAATTTCCGATCCACCTACAATGTGCCAAGAGACAAATGTCAACTATTTATTGGAGCTTGAAGGAATAATCAATTTCTACCAGGGAAACGTACGATGACAAGCACATAAATGGAGCATCTACTAAATTCTTCACTGGGACAAAAAATGGCATTTATTATATGTACAATATTCAAGTATGCTAAATAAATATGACCAAGAAGAAGAATTGTAGCAGAAAATGTAATGATCAGGAATAAACTTAGAAAAAATAAAACCTGATTAACCAACATCCTGGCTCGAAGCGCGTCAGGGAAAACTGCAGGATCTTTCTCAGCGTCTCTCCGCATGATATCAAGTACTCTGCAATGAAGTACATTATTCAAAAAAATTTCTAGAAAAAGTCAAAGCTAATGGACATAAAGATAATGTAAGCAACATAGCTTAAAAATAACTGCATATAGTTATAGGCTAAGACCATTCTTGCTTGATATACAAGACAATCTAAACAACAATACACAGTATTCTCCTTGCAGTGACAACATAGAATTTTGGTCTATAGATGTGAATATCACTATAAGCTTTGACTCAACAATATATCCTGATGTTAGAAAAAACTTTCCCTGTAGGTTCAAGGTTTTACTCGAGTAATCATGAGTAACCAACTTACCTAGCGGCTATTCCTGAGTAGACATCAGCAGGCTTCTCTCCTGCAACAAGATTAACAGCTGCAGCTCCCAACTGAAAAAGATTTCAATCTTATAAGAACCTAGTCATTTAAAAGAAAGCAACCCCGGTTCTTTCCTGAGGGGCCAAAACAAAATGTTCAGAACAATATGCTTTACAGTAATAGCTTGAATTCAAGATAGTATCAGAATGTTACAAAAAGCCAAATCGGTGAGAAAGGTTGAACATCTGATTTTGTGATTTGATTTCCAGATAATGCCAGTACCTTGTCTCTACCAAGAGCAGCATAGTGTTGTAGGCCATTGCACGAACCATCCTACAGAAACCAGAGTGAAAGAGAAGTAAAATCAGAGCAGGTTTTGAATCACAAAAGGAAAAGGTAGGTGTCATATTAGTCAGCAAGCTGATAGACCCATAGAATGATATATAACATAAAGTGACAGAAAAGGTAGAAGGGATTACTAGTATTCAGCAGTAAAAAAGCAAAACTAAACCTAAATACCAGAAAATTGTGAGTATAAATAACAATCAATCTCGTAAAATAAAAACTTTCGAAAAGAAACAGCAAGGAAGAAAAAAAACAAGCACATTGGCCGCAGCATTTCCAAAAGATGAGACCTTGACATAGATTTTTACCCATCTACATAAAGGTTTTAAAGCTTTTCAGCAGTCTTCAAGATATCTCCATATCAAGTATATCAGGATACAAAGTAATAGCTCCAGTCCTAATCCGTACCCTAGAAAACCCCTCACCGTACTTAGACTAGTTATATCTGAACTGATAATGATCTAATGGACAAATTGAAAACCAAAATAAAGCTTTCCAGAAAAGGAAGTAGAGAAAAGCCTTGCACAACCAAATAGTTGCATCCTTTTGTTTGTGTTCGTGCATATAGAATAATAATTCTTCTCTTTCACTCATCATCCTACACCAAGAACCCTATACCACCTCCACATGGTGAAAAGACAATCCGAACCAGCTGGGTGCCACAGCTCTTCCCATCAAAAGATGTCCACAAAGATTTCATACAAGCAAAATCCAACCAGTTACGTAGGATGGACAGAATATTTGTTCTAGATATAAACAAACAGATCACTAACTCTAGAATAATAGGTTTAAAATTCACTCTTAAGAGTTTGTAAGAAGACATGGGAAGCACGCATAAATCTAAGATCACTCTTGGAAAGAAATTCAGTTCTTGGTATGAAGAAACAGATCACAAGCTTCAGGGAAATTTAGAATAAAGAACAAAAGTTGAGTCTATGAATTGCACCTCGTGTTTCAGACAAACAAACTATACACTAATATGTTCCTGAGAGTCACTTTCAGGGTTTAGAAATCAGTCAACTAAGTCCTAGAATCACTCTTTGAAAGAAAATATCACAGCTCCAAACTAAAAATTCAGGAATTCTAAAAAAAATTCTCACTCCCTTCAAAATGAACTACAAAAACCCTAAATAAAGATTCTTCCATATTCCTAAAAAGCCAAGGAATCAGACACTAATGGAGAACCTGAAACCTATTCTAAAATGGAAAAGAATATCCATCTGTTAAAGAAAACAACTAGAAAACTTATTTAGTAGAACTCCTAACAAGGAAACTAACTTGGTCCAAGTAACATAAACTATTTTTCGTTCACCGTAAATCAGATGGTGGAGAAGGTACCTGATGGACAGGAATATGTGAAATATATGTTTCAGGAGAGGGGCTTCTCAAAGCTTCACTGAGATTAATGCAAACAGCCAGGCATTGCAAAGGATCTTCTGCATGCAACCACCAACGGTTTCCTTCGAGGGGCTTGTCCGCAGAATCAAATATAGCATCCAAGTGATTCTCAGTAAAAACTAGACGACCTTCATATGATAACTTGTCCACTCCACCAGCAAATAGGTTAGCAAGGTGTATCTTGAGCCAACGTAAGCCTGATTTTCCCAAAGGGCGTCCCTCCGCAAATTCCAAAATACCCCGGCACAAATCTGACCCAAGATGATTTAAGTATGGGTGCATGGGGTATGCACGCCCTCGGAAATCAAGATTGTGTGGGAAGAAAAAGCCTTCTTCATCTTTCATTTTCCGTGCTACCTGAACACAGTGAAACACATCATAACCCACAAGCGAATCAAAAGTTCCAAATTAGAAACGAGAAAACATGGATCTTACTGCAAGCTTAAGTTCTATGTCACAACGCTGTGAATATCTCTCCTTGTTCTCTTTTCTCACATTTCGGACCTTCCACTTCCATTTCCTTAGCAAAGCTTCATCCTCAGTATCTGGCTCCTCCGGCAAAGGAACCTGCAAATAACAAGTTAGACGTAAATAATAGTTCTATGAACCTACAAATAACCTCGTAAAGTAAGAAGATGGAAGAAAATAATTCTCACACAATCATGGATGACCTTTTTAATATAATTAATTATCCATAAAACTTACATCACTGCGGTCCACCAAATGAGCAAGTCGGCCTCCACTATTCCATATCCTGTCTACAACATTGAGTACCCTCTTATTTACCCTCCATTTGGTTGTCCCAAGAGTATCCAAGGCCTAAGAGTTGATTGGAAGATATTATCAAAAACTCCTCGTAAAAGACATGTAAGTTTTTATATGCTTATCACCGGGTGAATGATACACATTTAAGTTAAGTTCTCATGTGCATATAAGTGATTGAATGATATAAATTTAAGTCTAAGCCTATAAAGTGATTTTTGGATCTTAATTAGTAACACAGACTTAACATCACATCTAATAATAACCGTACAATTGATTGTAATCTCTCTAAGTACTATTTTCAGCTCAACATCAAATGTAGAATTCAGTAGTATCAAAACACTGAATAAAAGATTTGCAAACCTTAAAAACTGGTTGTAGTTGCTTTCTAGGTGCGACTTTCACTGCTTCACGTTGTTGCTTAGCCCCATGTGTTCTCATGACATAGGATGGTAGAAACAGATGTGCTCCTTTGTCATAACTGCAATGGACATGTAAAATGTGGTCGAATTAATCGTCCAAGCATAGATGTTAAAGTATGGAAACATATCTGTCCTTGTTAATAAGGATCTTATTCCTATTGAAAGCTTTTCAGGACTAAAATCCTAAATGAATCAGGCCAATGTGGGGGAGTGCACTAAGATCAACTGACAAAGCTGTCATGCCGACAGAAAAGTAATGGAAAGATATAGATTGAATGAAAAGAAAGAGAAGGGCTATGACAAGCTAAGTACCAAACCAGTTGTGAATGCCTAAAATGTATCATAATAGAGACTAAAAGACATCATATCAAATTCTTTCAAACATGGAGATTTATGTGTGAAGTGCAAGAAACTAATAAAATTAAGAAGTTTGGAAAGTATCCATACCCTGTCCATTTGACTGGAGGCACCAACATTGGCATATATGGAATAACCATGTGTCTTGCCTGTGTGGAAAAAGAGAACTTACAATTTTAGAGAAATCATCAAAGTTGAACAAAATATATGTTTCAGCTCTAACTCTGGAAAGAATAACATGATAAAAAGATAAATTATCCCTGAAACACATATGACAAGATTACTCACTGTTCTCTCAAGGCCTTTCAAGACCATTGGATCACACTCAATGACACCATATCTTCTGCTGGTTTTCCTGATCAAACAAAAGGTAAAAAAGATGATCTTAGAGAGACTATAGGAGCAATGAAAAAGAAAAATGTTCATCAAGAGACGGGAAAAGATTCTCACTGATTATCCTTTGAAACAGTTATAAACGTATGTACAAATGCAGGTCTAATATCAGGTGGACTATCAGCTAACTGATCAACAGGAGGCTGTATATAAGCTGTTTCTATCAGTAATTCAATCAGACGGCTCCCAACCTGTGAACAGCACGCATGGGAACGATGGTTAGTACAAGGCAAGTTCATGGAATATGCTCAGAAGATAAAACGCATACCTTAGCCTTCGAATCCTGGCTCCAGGGTTTTGAATCATCCCGGTCCTTCACAATCTGCCTAACTGCCGCCAGCTTTTGTTTTTTTATCAAATCAGCAACTTTTTTTCTTAACTTATCTTGCTCTTTCACCACAGTATCAATTTGCTCTTCCTTATTTTTTTCATATTCGTCATCTTTCTTTTTTGTTTTTATCAAAAACTTGTGTATTTTAACCTGATCCACCACAACAACAATCAATCAATACCATTAGATAAAGTGAGAGAAATGTGAGTTAGAAATGGGACTTATGGACTAAAGATCAGAATGTCAAATCTTTTCGCCTTATTGATCATCTAGAAGTGCCAAACATGGCAACTTTGAACTCAGAAGAAGAACAAATATTCAAATCTGGTCGTGTCTTTGAAGTCAAAAACATAAACAAAAGCTTAAATAGGTACAAATATGAAGGCATGTAATGGTGAGGAGCAATGCATTTCACTCTGTTGTTGACTACCTATATGCCGATAAAAGTGGCTAGTTTCTAAAGGAACAAAGAAAATTGAGTTTTATAAGGGCCCCACTCTAAGAATATAAATGAAAGAAGGAAAGGTACAAAATCCTGATATCATGAAATATTGTTACACTACATTTTCCCACCCTACCCCAACTTTATGGCCAAACTGGAAATATGTATCTATGCAAGAACTTGCATACATACACAGTCAACAGTTAATGAACCAGTTTCACTTGAAACAGTCGCATGTTATCCAACACTGCTGAGCAGACCCCAAACATAGTATCTAAGCAGTCAAATCTCCAACCTTAAACAGTAATTGTGTATATGAGATCCAAATTCTTAGACATATTACAAGGTTAGTGAAATTGTAAGCAGAAGGCTCGTTAGAAATAGCAAAGAAAATTTACAAGCTTTTCCATCATAGAATAATTGCCTCACAAGTCACAACAACAAAGTACCCTGATTATATAGAGCTACTGAAATACCACAATTGATCAAGTACTTCAAGGCCACGATATATAGTATCCTCACACTGTTATTAGATTATGGAATAAGATAGCCCTTCCATCTTTATCCCAAAGTCCCCTTTGGTAACGGACACTTATAATCTCTGTCCCAAAGCGATCTCCCTTGTCGGTTTCAAAACTGTTATGCAACATAATCCACTCCCCATGAAATGACTCACATAAGACTATAATTCACTTATAGTTCGGAGGTGTCAAAGGTGAAGGTTTTGCAAACAAGAAAAGTTAAATTAGACAATCAATTTCATTTAGATCACCTCTTGCTCAATTGCATCTCCAATCAAACAAGCAGCAGCCACGACCCTTGCACGCCCATGATCACCACAAGTCATCATTAGCGCTGTTAGCTTATGCATGGCAATAACCGCCATCATGTCAGCTGGCAACTCATCAAAGTACTGGCCATAAGCTGGCCTAACCTTTCCTAACCTTATCAACTCCTGTTCCTTCACAATAGCATCCCTTAAAGGCTCAAACCAACCAAGAAATAAGGCCTTCATATAAGGCAAGTTTGGGGCCAACTTCTTCTCACACATGTCCATCAAAAGCTCCCTATACTCTTTTGCCGCTTGCTCCCAAGCTTCAGTCTCAATCCTTATCTGCCTCCTCCTAAGAGTTTTAGACTTGTCTGACCCGATTCTCCGAGGAGCTCTTGGTTTGGTCGCTATCCTATGTCCCTTGACTCTCTCTTCTTCTCTCCTCATTTCTTGGACCAACTCTTGCACTTCTTCAACAACAGAAACATCATCTTCAACGTCCGTAGCTGAAGTAATTGCCTCGGCTATACTAGCATACCCTCTTAGGCAAAACAACAAATACCCACTAGACAAAGATACGCTACCAGCTCTATGGTTACTCTCATTATTCCTTAACAACCCAAAACAGGGTTTGCTCAAATGGTCTTCACACGTCAAGATATCACCAGCTTGGCGAAAACCCCGTTGGAAATTCGACAGCTTTAAAGGACGGCATTTGAATTTCTCGGAAAAGATCCCTACTTTGGAGAACCCAAGAAAGCCGCAAGTGGGTGAAAAATAACGGAAATTGAGGGGTTTCACATGGTTCTTTGAAATGGCTTGTTTGGCTGCGTTCTTCCACATGATTGTGGATGATTTGACGGACGCTATAGATGGAATTGCTGGTAAGATGATGAAGTTATGGAACTTGGTTGCAGACAGTAAAGGGGGGTTGGTGTTGGACATCAAACCTTCGTCAAAGAATATGAGGAAACGAAGCAGAAATAAGAGAGGACGAGAGATGGAAATGAGAAGATGATTATGATATCAGAATCTGACAAGATAATTAGACTCATAAGAGGAGAGTGTTGAGTGTATCAGTCAGAGGAATGGATATGGTGGGAGTGGTGTGTCGTTCTAGCTGAGCAAGCCAAGTTAAAGTGTTAAACCCTTACAAAACCTTTGTGGAATAATAATAATAAGAGCTTTTTTCTTCGTGAAAACAAAAACAGAAAAGCAAATCTTTTTATGTAATTGCCCATAATTTGTTTATTTTTTATGAATTTACTTAGTTCAATTTAGATAAATTTAAATTTTTCCTTCTAAATTTTTTTTTTTGCATTGAATTAAATACGAGTTTAGGTTTAAAAAATTTTCAACCTAATATTAATTAATTCTAGACCGTTCGCTAAATATTAATCAATCAAATAAATCGACCTTAAATTGTTTTGATGTTTTCGTGAAATTAATTTTTAACTTGAATTTACTTTTAAATTTTGATTTTTGAGCTTGAGTTTAATTTGAAATTCGTTAAGCTTTTATCCATTGATTTGTGATAATAAGTTGATTTGTTACCTCCACTAATAATTTAAAATTAAGTGATGAATTCAATTTAAATAAAATGTAAATTAAATAAATCTAAATTTTAAAATAATAGTCTCTTAAATCATGTATTTTACTTAAATTATTCAACAAATTAATAATTCAAAATTATACTTCAAATTTTATACAATATATTTTGAAATTTTTAAGAAAATTTTACAAAACGAGCCGAGCTATATTAAAAAAACTATATATTAAAAGTATCTTTAAAATGTTTTTAACCAAATAAATTCATAAATAACTATGAAATATATCATTCCCATTGATTAAAATTCTTTTTGATAAATCTAAGACTAAATTCTATAATAAATCATAATTAGATCTCACTCTTAAAATTATGTGAAATTAGATAATACTTAATTACAATTAGAACTTTTGAATATCTCAATAACTACCCTACCCCATGAAATGTTAATTTGCTTAAATAATACACATTATGAAACAATTAAATATTAAAAGTAATCATTTTTCCTCAAAGTAACGGGTCAAATTAGGCCCAATCTTCCTCAAAACTTTGGACCTTAAGAGACCGACCCGACTTAGCCTATTGCCAACCTCAAGTGCAAAGCAAATGTCCAAGTTCCAGATAAGTTAGTTCAGGAGGGCTTGAAGAAAATGTGAAGACAAATTCAGGAGTGCTAAACAATTTAGTTCGCACTCATTTTACAGAGAGCTTGCTAATCTGAAAATCAAAACAGAAACTTACTGGGAACTTCACTTCCTGAGAACTAAACTCTGATCCAATAGTACAGTTCAATGCAAATTGCAGGAAAGTGAAATGCTTGCATTGAAAAACTATGTACAAGTAAAAGATGGAGAAAGAAGGCTGAGAAGCTTGGGACAGATACCTTTCCTGGTTAGGTTAATTTACTATTGCTCTGTGGAGAATACTCTTAACCAAAACAAAACCTCTTTTAATGGCGGATGAACCTTCTTCTTCCATCAGATGGCTGTCGCGTGGGCCTGAAACAGTCAATGTTGCATAATCCTACTGATCTTATCATGTCACCGAAGCTGCCATCAAAAAATTCACCAGACAGTTTGAGAGAAAAGTAGCATGTTCTTCAGTAGAACGAAAAGGAGTCTCTTTGGCAAACTTACCGGTCAATGCTATTTCGAGCCTTCTCAGGCAGCTCGGGATTGCTGCTTTCTTTATCTGTGTGAAAATCACTTTTTCTCGATTTTTCAGTTCTGTCTACGCTGGCCCTTGATTTCTCTCTGCGATCCACGCTTAGCCTTGGCATTTCCCTTTGTTCAGTAATTGTTTTAAACTTTTCTCTCTGTTCCTTACCTAATTTGTTCTCTTGAAAATCTGAGCTCTTACGTGGATTCTGTAATTGATCCGGAACTTGCCCAGATTCCTTTCTCGTGCAGGAAGATTTCTCGATGGCCGATATGAACTTTTTGAGATGCTTGATGTATTGTGGGAAAAGTTCCAGGTCACAGTGGTTTCCTCCTTTTACCCATAATGGTTCATACTTTTCCTTGCAGAGATCCCAAAGCTGCTTGCCATGAGACCAATCTACAACATCATCGGCCGTTCCCTGCATGCAACAGACAAACACAAAGCAAGACAACCGAGCAAATGAGAGCACATGCCGAAGATAGCCACTGTAAAATTGCTAGTAACGCACAATTACTTCATACGGCAAAGCATTCCTCAAACCAAGAATAAACTTGGACATACTAATCATAATGGTTGCTGAAAAAATTGAATCATGAACTGATACAGACGTTTCATCCTGTAAGATATCACTGCTTAAATCAAATAAAGCCTCACCAGCTGGCAGCAAGACAAATCAAGGATCTGTTGTCCTTAAACTCTTAATGTACTCAGGGAGAGTTTAGAACTATGTTAAGCAGAAAAGAAGTGGGAACAGAGAAAACAGGCTTGGCAAGAAGGAAGAGAACAAACAGACATATGAAAGAAAACCTTCCATCAAAATCGAGATCAGTGAAGAAGAAATCAATCCCCTGCCTCCCTAATTCCTAGCTTCCTGTCATCAATTCTATGATAAATGATATTCCCACTTTTATTTCCAACAGTAGTTTTCCTAACCTACACTGAGAAGGCAAAGTTTTAAACAATAGGGATACTTAAAATACACCAACTACAACTTAACCCCATCTAAGCCCTTAGTATTATTTATCTAAGCCTGAATAGAGATAGAGGTAAAGCCTGCCTCCTGTTAACCAATATAATTGTGGTGATCAGATCAATGGTCCATCTTGCGTTATCAAGTTACACATTGCATTTAGATGAAGCAGTGCAAGTTTTCCAAATGTAAAAATTGGACAAAGAAAATAGGGATAATAGGTTCCAACCAGAATATAATTGCAAGTCAATCATAGAAATGGATATTTTATTCAATATAATCATGCATCTTGTGCGATTACAAGAAGATGCTGCACACAAATGGAACTTTTAACCACTTGATCCTTTATGCATGGAATTTTAACGACAGTTATGGCGAAAGAAAGGGAAAGGAATGACAAAAAATTTGGTGGTATGTGAAAACTGCATAAACAGATGAAGAACTAAATCACTATTCCCAAACTAACGGAAGACTTACATGGATCACAAGAACTGGACAATTGACAAATGGTATCTTATCAACATTCTGCAAAATAAAACTATATTAAGTACACATCTTGTTAAGAACCGTAAAATCAAAACAAAAGGAATTTCCAGGCAAAGTAATCCATCATTCAACAGCAATAACCTTATATATGTCAAACCAATAAGTCCGTTTCACAGGATACATGACTCGCAGACCAGATGCAATCGGGCTATGGAGAACCACAGCCCTTAATCTTTGTAACCGAGCTGCTAAATCTAGAGTTGGTCCACTCCCAACTGATTGCCCATATAGGATGATATTTTCTTCCTTCACCCCATATTTCTCTTCAAGGCACCTATAGGCAGCTTCTATATCAGCATAGGTATTCTGCTCAGTTGGCTGTCCAAAAAGACAATTGAAATTCAACAATAAATTCAGCTTCCACCTATGATGCTCATCTTGTTTCAGATATAATTCGAATCAGATGGACTAGCAACCATTTTGCTCCCAAAGGATGTGAATCGTAGAGATGAGAGCTTAGTATGATAGAAACTAAGGAAAGTTATTTTCTTAAACACGACAAATAAAGGCACGGAAGTTAGTTTTTTAAAGAGAATCCAGAAGACCATCCATGTCTCAATCCTATCTATTGCAAGAATTTGCTTTACACATCATAGCTTCAACCTTTTCAGCTCAAAAACTTTCGTGTAATCTCAGCATCAAAGTAATGCAGAAAGATAAAATTTTCAAAATTTTACATCTTTCCTTTTCCTCCATTTTGAAACCACTACCAAATACACCAGCAGTGACCAAACTTTTTCTCTCCAAGCTAAGGTATCTCATTAACCAAGCAAATGATAAAAACCAATCAAAGAATATTGAAATGGAAGTTCTTTACCTTCCCACTTGACTGTCCATAACCACTGTAGTCATACCTAAACATATCAAACACAATTACTTCAGAGTTAAAAGAAACACTATATTCCCATCTAAGAAACTTCTAAAGCAAAAACAATAACCAACTAACCCCATCAAATTAACTCTCAGATGCAAACTAAGCTCGTAGAACAAGTCATACATCTGACCCAGATCAGCTGCGTTACCATGAGAGTAGAGCAAGGTAAGTGAGGCTGCAGGGTTCTTAAAGTACACCGCCACCACTTGGTTCCCCCTCTTGGTGTCCAGTTTCAAGACGTCAACGTTTTCTCTCAATCCCAACCCCGACATCCTAAGCTTACCACTAACCTCGTCCACCGCCACCTCGTACGACGGCGGGTTCGGTGGAAAAAACGCGAATTTTGCGGCCACCGAGGACGTTACCCCTCCCATCCTAGCACCCAGAAAAAAAAATCCAAACTTGAATAATTAGCAAGAAACCCAATTGCCAAATTCTTCTAATCCAACGAAAATCACCAAGTGGAAATCTTGGGAAACGAAGTTTGGATCAAAAAATGTGAGCAGCCCTCAAGTCAACCGGACTCGACTCAGTGAAACAAAAAAAAAACTGTTACATAAAGACCAGCAAAAAACGGCTCTTCTGGAGTGTTTGGTTGGCAAGAAAGTGAAGAGGAAAATGAAGAGAAAGTGGAGCCGGTGAGGAGGAAAAGCGGAGGAAATACCGGCGGGGAGCAGGTGGAATATGATTTTTATTGTTTTTTAAAATAATTATTTGATATTTTTAATTTATTATTATTGTGTTTTTGGAGGATACGTGACTGAGGGGACAGAAATTAGAGGATAAGGGTTGGAATTTAGCGTGACGGTGACGTTTCATAGCTTGACACGTGTTTTTTCAATTACCTACTAGATATTTTACCTTAATTGTTTAAAATAATGAATAATATTTAAATTTAAATATTAAACAATTAAAGTAAAATTATCAATCAAATGTTAGAAATTTACATTTATTACAAAATATGATTCAACGTCCTCTTATAATTACATTATATAAATTAAGTCTGATTGTGTCAAATAATTCATATAACTTTTAAATTATTTAATCAATTATAATTTATAATTATAATTTTTATAATAATTATAAATAAGTGATTAATTAATTATTAATTTTAATGAAAATAATTTATTTGTTAAAAATTTATATATTTTTATGTAAATTGAAGATCTATATAGTGTTAATAAAGGTAAGAATAAAGATTAACAAAACCAACCCTTAACTTGTTTTTGATAATTTTTTGCATGTTTACTTTTTTGTGTGTTAATATTATAAAATTAAGAAAAGTTTAAATATTTACTCAATTTTGTGATATAATTTTTTATGTAACAACAATAATAACTCAGTAAAATTTTGGTCGATGTGCAGGGTCTAGAGAGATCTAGCAACATGAATCTTAGCCTTAATTAGTAGAGAGGTTGCTTCCGAATGATCCTTATAAAAAATAATAAAAATATTAAATAAATAAAATATGAAATAAGCAATAAACAATATATTGATTTACATTAGCATTTATATAATTTTTTAATGCCACCTTACAAATGAATACCTCTACGCTATAGGTTAACCATAAATTAGTTATCATATGAACCTATAAATAGAAGAATGATAATTATTTTATTAAATTAATATATAGAAATACAGTTATTTGTCGTTACTATTGGTTACATACGCGCCAAACAAATCCTTAACTAGATATTTTGTTTTTGTAATTTAGTAAAAGTTGTCTTAGGTTTAAGCTCTTTCTCTTTCGATGTGTACGAGATAACTATTTGAGAATTTCTTTGGGAATGTACTAGGTAAATCTTTGAGAATATACTTTCGGAAGTTTAAATTTGATAAGATATGATATGAGTTTGAACTAGTGTCGAGATTAAAAATAAAATTGCATGGAGATGAAGTAGAGATGGCAATAGGGTCTAGGTTAGGCTCGGCCCGCCTAGGCCTAGACCATGGTCAAAGCAATCAGGCTCAGATTGATCGGATCTCGAGCTCAATTCAAACTCAATTTGATCCGAGACTCAACATGTATTAACAAACAATACTATTTTGATATTTTAATTTGAAAAAATAATTAAGGCTGAGCTTAATCGAGTTTGAGTTCTGGTTCAAACTTGTTATCTCAGGTTACAGGCCAGAATTTACAATTTTAATGAATTGAATCATACTTATTTACGATTGAGAGAAAGCTAAATTTTTCTTAACAAATAAATGGGAATTTTTAACATGCTTGAAATTAGAGTAAAGTCAAGCTCTAATTCATTCGTATGGTCTCGATCAAATTTAAAATTGAGTTTGGGCATGGAAAAAATTTTAAAATTTAAATCTAAATTGAAATTTGCTTATTTTAATTCCATCGAAACTTAAACTCATAAAAATTAATTGAATATGAACTCGAGCCTATATCTCAATCTAAAGTCAATTAATTCGATCAAGCTGATTAGATTCTAAGTTAGACTCTTTTTTTTGTTAATTTCAAGTTTCAAACTAGGCTCAAACTTGGTTTAATTAGCTCGATCCAAGTTTGAGCCTAATTTAAAACCCGAAAATTTTAAGTAAATAAAATGATATCATTTACAATTTTTAAAAATATAAATATATATTTATCCGGATCCAAATCGAGTTCAAACTTAGACCATTAATCATTTTCAAACTTTTGGTTAAGATTGAGGCTAAAAACATGTTCAATTTTGACTTCTTCTTATCTATCACCATTTCTATTCATCACCATAATGTAATAGTAGAAATAACAATGAGCCATGTTTAAACTCGACTCGGCTCAACTTGACATTTTATTTTTTAAAATTAAAAAAAATCTCGAATTAGATTGTGCTTAAGTAGGTTGAGCCTAAGCTTAACTTGAGATTTGACTTAAAGCTTAACTAACTCAAACCTGGCTCATTAATCTCGAATTAGATTGGGCATGAGCTGAAATGTCATCTCCATATGAGAGGCAAGTATATTTGTTGGGACTTGAGTTCGTTTGTTCCATTCCCCTGTGTCGTCTCAGTGTCCTCTCTCATCCACATTTTTCACACAAATATGTGGGTGGGCGGAGATAGCATACGAATAGCACGGAGGAATGAAACAGACGATCTCATCCTATATGTTTGGAACTTACATGCCTAAGAGACAAGGTTCATCAGAGTACGAGTTACTGTCCCAAACAGAACGGGATCCTCTGTTCTTGTTAAGGTCCCATCCCAAGCCCATAAGTGTGAAGCTAACTTGTATCCAAGGAGTGGAGTAAATAAACCATAAGGTCAAACCAAACAGGTTGGTATGAGTAGTTTAGCACTTTCATCCCTTAATCAGAGGTCTTGAGTTCAAGTATTGAGAATGGAAAAATCTGTTTGGCCAACACTTTATCCCTTTTAGGCTGACCCGGTACGAGCATAGATTAATCTAAGAATGGATAACTTAAAAGCGCCTTCTCATAATTGAGATCCTCTTAAAACATCTCGTAGTCTAACAAAAAAAAAACCATAAGACATAAGGTCCGGGCAGGTTAGGCTCAAGACATGCCAACATCTTTTTTCACCAACGTGGTATGGAGCATTCAACCTCTTTTTCGTACACTGACGCTTTAATCATCAAAATGTTATCTTCTCTTTCAACAGTATTTTGATACTTATGTTAAGGACTTGGGCTAAAATATTGTTACTTCTATGAATTCTCACTTTATCTTTTTTGGGCTGATTCGGTGCGAGCAGAGATTAATCTGAGAGTAGATAGTTTAAAAGCACCTTCTCATAATTGAGACTCTCTTAGAACACTTTATAGTCTAACCAAAAAAAAAAACCATAAGACATAAGGTCAGGGCACGTTAGGCTCAGGACATGCCAACATCTTTCGAAATAATTCGAAAGCAACGAATCATACTTATATTAATTTAGTTTTAAATCAGATTCGATTTTTAAATTAATTAAAATAGCTTAAACTTTTTATTCAAAAGGATATTATTTTAATGTTTACAGTTAGGAAGCTCGAGTTTTACATTTAAGAAACATACTTCCCTAAAGTCTTTTATAATAAACCAGACTATGCATGACAAAAATTGTTCGGTACTTAACGGATCGTCACCTATCTTGAAGTTAATAAGATATGATATGAGTTAATCAAACTTTATATTAGACTCGAATTTAAAGTCAATAGATCAATTTGATTGGAAGTCAACAGGGTCACTTAGTCTGAAGTTAATAAGATCCGATATGAATTAATCAAACTTTAGATTATACTCAAATTTTGAAAAAAAAAAGAATTTGTACTGTTTAACCTGACATGAGATGAAATATAAATTTAAAAAAAACAACGTAGTTATTAATTTTTAAAATTTAAAAATATATTTAATCGAATACATTCAGTCTTGAATTTGACTTAACTTATGCCAAATCTAAGCTAAAGAGAAACAAACAATTAGAACAAGTTTTGACACTAATTGTGCAATCAAGGCTTATTTCTTTTCATAATTGTTTTAGAGTTTTTTTTTTAACAAAGTGGAGCAGTAACTAAATGCTAGGATACCCTATGGGAAAAACAACATCACGGGCTTCTGCAGATAGAATAAGTAGGTCCCCTGGAGGCTCAACTAATATCTCACGTTTAATATACCAGCTGATTTGATGCACAGAATATGGCAGGGAGAAGACGATCGAGAAGAGAGGGAAAGCAGAAGAGAGCAGAAGGGAGAGAGAGAATAGAGGACGAGAATATTGTATATTGATTTTCTTGTTGCCTTCCCCTTGACAACTGTAGCAACATATATTCTCATGTGTTTGTTGTAACCGAATACAGAAAATGATAAAATAATAAAAACAATTTATGCTAGCCAACCCGTTGTCTGATTTTATTTAGTGGACCCTTAGCCTTGTAACAGGCCCTCCTCCAAGTCCATACCCAGTTGGGTCATAACACTCCATGCCTCTTAAAAGAACCCTTGACCTCAAGGGTTAAAATCTGGGAACTGGCTTCGGATATACCGAGGATCCTCCCACGTGGCCTCCTCCACTTCTCGATCCTTCCACCGCACGAGCCACTTCAAGCCATCTGGG
>JAOSBK010000001.1:30627408-30639671 GCA_027568895.1 Erythroxylum shatona | reverse complement strand
TTTATAGCTAACTTTGTTTTGTGGTGTTTTAAGTTTCATTTCGGTGGTGGGGTTCTCCAAAGAAGTGAACTTGGACACGGAACTTTCAACTAGTTAGCCTCGGGTTGATTGGCTTATGCTAATATAGTTTTTGGTCAGTGAGAAGAATTTTTCTATGAAGTAAATTAATTTTTTGACTGTCTTTTAAATAACTTTTTAAAAAGAGCTTTATAATAAGTTGTTTGGTAACATTCAAATAAAAAATATTTTTAATTTTAACTATATTTTATTTCGTGATAAAAATTATTAATGTACATAAATATTATTTAAAATATATTAAATAATATGCAAAGTATAATATATTAATTGTTATTATATAATTTTAAATTATATAAAATATAAATGAAAGTATATATAATCAAATTTTTTATACATATTATGATATAAGTAAAATTAATATTAAAATTAATATTAAAAGATATAAAAAAGTGAAGTAATGAATTTGCAAGATAAACGTGAAGATGAGTTTGTAGGTATTGTGAGAATTATGTGTAAAATATAAAGATAAAAAAGATTAAAAAGTAGGTTCATTAATTGATTTGAAAAATTTATCCGAAAAAATCATTTGATAAATTTTTTTGAAAATTTTCAAATTTGAGTTTCTTAAAAAGTTATATTTTGGCAACTAAAAAAATTATATTTATTAAATAAGTACTTTTTTATCTTACAATTAAACACCTTTTTTTAAAAAAAAAAAACTTTTATAGTAGAGCAAATTACTTATTAATCTCTTAAAAGTCTATCCAAAAAACCACTTAATTTGATTACATATCTTGCAAGTAGAGTTGGCAACGAACCCCAAACCTCGATCGATTCAGTCTGTTTTGGCATTTGATTTAGGCTGGCCTTTTCGAATCTAAGTTTGGTTTGAAGCTTGGTCAGCTCAAGCTTTGGTCTGTTGACTGGGATCGGAGTTGGACCGATTTGTTATGTATTAGATGGAACTCGTTATTTTTTTTTTAAGGGAGAAAAACCAATTGCACGACAAGTATTACTTGTAGAATTCAAAGTTAAGTTTTTTTTTATTGCTCTCTTATCATTCGAATATTGGTACTTTTTTTAAGATAAAGAGATGTTATATTTTAGTTTTAAAATATTTTTTAAAAAGTTGAGTTATATTTTATTTTTGTTTATTGTAATTTTATTTACGTAATGATTTAATATGTAAGTTTTATTTATTTACTCTTTTAACTTGTATCACTCTTTTATTGCCACATCTATATGTGTGTCTATTAGAAGCAGCCTCTCTATTATGTAGGGGTAATTATCAAAACTCCTCAGATCTCACTTTATTGCAAAATTTTGGATTATATTGGATATAATGATGATGATGAAGAAGAAGAAATATTACTTGTAGAATGATTTAACTCAATTCTTAAATTCGGACCTAACTAAACAAATCTTATCTAAATTAATAATGTATTATGATTATCTAAATTATTAATTTAAGTCAAATTTAATTTGTTCTAGTTAAATTTAAAAATTAAATTAAATTATCGTATTAATAACATCTGATTAATTAATCTGTGTCTTATATTCATACCATTCATGATTGTTATTTTTTAATCAAAATTTTTCTGAAAAATTAAAAATAATATTTTAAAGAATTCTAAAATTAAAACATTTTAAATTACGTGTAAAATCTACATATTATTATCCTAAAAATAATTATTTCTATAAGTCGGTTATGTTGTTGGAATAATTGTATCCCATGCCTGGATCAGTAATACCGAGTACCGACTTGGTGGGCAGATTACACAATGATCGAGGAGAAACCACTGAGTATCAAGTTGGATAGCAGGCCCTCGTGTTCTAAACTTTAAATCTTTAAATAGTTTGTTCTGATCCTAAATCCTTAAAAGATGAAATGCTTTAGCAAATCAATGCATATGTAATCACTTGGCCCATGTTCTTCAAGCTCTTAATTTGATGCTCTTAGGAAACTATGCCATCCTTAACATTCAACCTGTTCTTACTACTTAATTTAATACACAAAAAATACTTTCTTGTTTAAAAAATTGGATCCGCTTCAGTAAATTATTTCATAAGTAAAGGAATAATAACTTTTAAAGTTAAGTGATGGTATAACCCTTGTATATTTATGAGGGTGGTTAATCCAAAAAGATCATTCTCTTTAAGATTGAAGTAATTTGCAATCTCGATATGTGACCAAGACCTGTGTCAGGATTGATGTTTGACCAAGTTCTTTCTAAATCTTGTTTGTTATCAGAACCAGGTGATTTTATGAATATCTACTTGTTTAACTTGTCTTGTTGTCTTCTGCTAATTTTATAATCTTTTAGTTTTCCTAGTTTGGTAGGTGTACTATTTTATGCATGCACCAGGTGTTGGAACCCTAGCTCTGACTTGGGTTTTGATTTTTGAACTGTCTATAAGAAACCAAATCAAAACTTTCATGTTTCCTCTCCTACTGTTGAGAATTAAGCAGATATATGAAAGCAAATGAAGAATTCATAAAGATGGTTCACATAATTTTCCTGATGAGATTGGTGCTACTGGTTCTGCTGGCTATGAATGCTTTAGCAGATAACAGAAAGGAGCTTCAAGAGGCCATAACTCATACTGTGACTGCTAAGAAGGTAAGTTCGTTGCTGTTAGGGATATATGGTCTAGTCTTAGTGTTTTCTCCTTCTTTTTGGGTCCGTGTGAGTGTGTGTACTTATAATGTTGAGCATGGTCACTTTCAGGAACTTCTTGATACAAGGAAAATGGATTCTGATGAAGATAGGAAACTGATACTTCGAAAATTATTGATGGAAACCAAGAAAGGCAAAGGCATTCAAAGAAGCGATTTAGAGACAATATCAGGTTCAGATTCTTCTGATATCATTGAGTAATAGTGAGTTGATCAAGGAAAGAGCTAAAAAATATTATCTTTATAAAATAAGAGAAAAAACTAAAAATCAGCAAATTGGAAACCCTTTTAAGACCTGTTTTGTCTTTGTTCAGATTTATATTAATTGTTCTAGTCCAAGGAATTTAAAACGAAACTTTAAGATTTGGTGATTGACTGCAGGAATGGAGAACAAGAAGAATCTGAAGTCTCTGGTAGAACCAAAACATCAATTCCATGTTCAGGTCTCTCACTCTCACACATACTAACATCTAGCCACCTGCCATGTTCTGAAACTAATTTGATTTTTTCATTTTGCAAGCAGAAGAACATATTCCATGTCCTGAACTCCAAGCATAAGCACTCTCAAGATTCCAATACCTTGCCAACCAAAATTGGCTTGGAGAGTTCTTCAACTTCTGACAGGCTACACACTCCAGGGACTGTTTCAAAGGATGACACTCAAAGACTTCTTGAGGAGACTGAAGAGATTTTGAGCCTGATGATCAAAGATTACAAGGGGATGAGTGGTCCGAGTTCCAAACCACCAATCAACAACTAAATGAGCCAAAAGATTTTGAAGTATATGATCCAGATTCTAACTGATATAGGATATAGAGTAACGTAGGGGTTTGGTTTTGTGATGGTTTTCACTTTGTACTAAGGCATGCGTAGGAACTAGGAAAGGCTACACTTAGATGGAGAAGCATATATATACAATCTCTATAGTAGTTCATGAAATCATGATCGATCCGTTTTCTTTTGTGAATTTAGAATCTTAGACTATCTTCTTCTAAAAGAAATCTGATAAATTATTCTCAAATTTTAAATAATTTTTTAAATATATTCAAACTTTTATTTTGTAATTTTATATATTAAAATTATAAAAATATATTTATATATTCAAACCAATTTTGGTATTTTACTCAAAACATTTTAAGTCATTTTATAAGATTGGATGACATTTTTATGATTTTTCAAAATTTTAACTTTTTCAAAATTATAAAAATAATTTTTCATTAAATACTTTGACTTTTTATTAAGTATTAATTTATTATTAACAGTTATTTATAAATTTTTAGGTTAAAATTTTAAGAAAATTTTTCAAAAAATCATATTTATATATTTCCACCGGTTAAAAATGGCCAACTTTAAACCAAATAATAAAATTGTTCTTTTGTGACCAAAACGTTACGATTTAATTGAATATCTAAATATTCAATGCACATCGTGAAATTAGAAATAATATCTTCTGTTCTTATTCTGAAACAACATCTTCTCTAGCTTCTTATTATGCTTCCCCACCATAATTATAATCATGCGACGATTAATCTAAATTCAAGCCATGTTCTTTACAACAAAAAGAAAAAAGAGAAAAACACTTGCAAATGCACTGTATCATCAAAGAAACCAATAGTTTTGATCAGTGCAACCTCTTTTCTTGTACTGATCATCTTCAACTGCAATTCAATCCATAATTACATCTGAACAAGCTGGCTTATAGGTGGCTTGCACACAGATGTATCGTTGATACAGTGAGCTGCAATGACCGAAAGTGCAGCTTCAGTGAGATGGTAAGCATCAAAGAAATAGTGATTATCAGGGTTTTTGCAAGCTTTCAGCAATGGAATGCACCCCGAGGTCCCGTTCAACCAAGTCGTGCAACATGGATTGCTCGAGTCCATTAAACCTGCGTAAGTGATGTTCACCGATTGTTATAGAAGAAGAGGAAATGAGTGTTTTGAAAAATAGATTATAAGAAAGAGAGATTTGAACAAAAACATTTTTTAATCATAACATCACTACACTTAAATTATAGAGTCATTTCATTTTACATACAAAACTACAAGATTACCAATACATACATACACACAAGTACATGATACATACGTACATATAATAGTAACCAAATAATCTAAATTCTTCATTTTTCAAGAATTTTATGGTATTCATAAATTTAAAATATAATTAAGTACACTTAATTCTTATATTTAAAAACACATAGCTTATAATTATTCATATAAAAATGAGTTTTTTTAAAAAGTTATACTAAAAAATCTAAAAGAAAGGAGATTTATTACAATCGAACTAATCAAATATTATTAACATAAAGATCTAATTCAGATTTTAAATTCAATCTAAACTTATTAAACCAGACTCAAATTTTAGTTAAGTATAATTAATTTAGATCATAATTAAAAATTGAATTGAATCATCAAGTCAATAACATTTGATTGATATACTTGCAGATTATGCTACATATGTTTTGTATAACTTTTAATGGAAATCTAAAAAAAATAATTTTCTAAAAAATTAAAAATTACAACAAAATTTTAAAAATTTAAAGATTTGAGTATTTTTATAATTACTTAAATTAATTATAAGAAAGTCTCATTTCTTCTTTACCCTTATTAAAAATTTAAAATAATGTTTATTTTCATGCTCAATCTTCATTCTTCTAAATGTCAATAAACTAGCAAGTTATTGATAAAAAAAAGAGCCGTAAGAGACTATAGTCTATAGTCTATATATATATATATTACCGTAATTGGAAGGGTTCATTATAGCATCATAGCCTAACCAACCAGCACGGGCATGAACGAAACTAGAAGCTTGGAGGGTTGATGTCAAGTTTCGTAGCATTTGTGGAAGCTTGTCGTTGAAGTAGGAAACAATCTGGTTCGATTCTTCATCACATTTCCCATTCTTGTTAGCTCTGTTCTTTGCAATTGATGGGATGCAACCGATGGGACCGATCTCGAACATCACAAGTTTCCTGACTCCCAAGTTATATAACCTCTGTTGATAACATGTTCGTGTTATCAAGAATTTGGGTTATCTTTAATCATTTTCAGATTTTCAATAAACAAAAGATGATTACCTCAAAACTTTGAGAGAGTTGAGAGAGGAGATGATCAGCAAATCCTTGAGGGCTGTAGATTTTGGTTTGGTGAAATGATTTAGACTGAAAGTAGTTATTGATGTAGTCATTGCTTCCAATTGAGAACACAAATAGTGACTTGGACAAGTAATCCAGAAGCTGATTTCTGGTTTTGAATTGCTTTGGTAGCTCTGATCTGACTGTGTGTTGGAACAGCTCAATCTGATTGTCCAATGTCAAGCATTTTCCCTGCAAAATCACTTTTAATCCGCCAAACTGCTAATTTTGCAAAACAATTGGTCTCAAGCTGTGTTTTAAAATCCGGACCGGATCGGCCTGTCCGACCGGTGACCGGTTGGTGGTCCGGTCCGGTTTATGCTTCAAAACAGGCTATAAATTGACCCAGTCTGAACTGGTCAAAACCGGTCGGACCGGTCTGACAATTTTTTTTTTTGAATTTTTTGAATTTTTTTTTAAAATTATATATAATTAAATATAATTATTGCATAATTATTACGTCACACCGGTTCGACCGGTAGTTGAACCAGTCGAACCGGTCAAACCAATGACCAATAAGGCCACCGGTTCAATGACCGGTCCGGGTTTCAGAACATTGGTCTCAAGAGCTTGGAACAGGATTCTCTATCTAATTTTATGGTGTCTTATTCTGTTTCATAAATCTCAGTCATTCATTTATGCGAGATCTGTGTTTATTTATGCGGGACTCACGTGGGTGTTACATAAATGAACAGCTGAGATTTATGGAACACAATAAGATACTATAAAATTAGACAGAGGATCTGGACTTCAAAAGCTTACTTATCAACAATATATATAACTAATGAAGAAAAGACATCTAAAATTATCATATTAGATTAGACTTTTAATTTTTTATATAACCATATTCATTTTGTAAGAGTAAATTTTTAAAATTTGAAGTTAATTTATGAACTTAATTTGAGCTCACAAAATATTTTTAAAAATACTTTACAATAACCAAAAAAAATAAATTTACACTAATTAATTATGCTTTATTGTATCACTTACCAACGTGCTTCCAGTTTCAGGTAGAATCCCACAAGACCCTGAAGCATAGTTCAACCCAGTAACTGGTGTTGATTCTCTTACACGCATGTAAGGTGGCGGATATGGCAGTCCCACATAATCAGCTAACAGTAACAAAAAAGCTTTTTCATTCAACAAACGTAACAGTGATGAAACAAACTTCTGATGTTCATCATCACATCGTACCTATGTAATCAGGGAGAGTTCTGCCGTTAGTGAACCTTCCTGTAACTCCTTTAACAAAGTTGACACCGTATGGCTTGAAGTTGGCTCTGGCCAATGTTGGCAAGAAGTTGTTATTTCCATTGTCGAACAGGGAATCTCCGAAAACGTACAGAGCTGGTACGAGAGGTGAAGAAGACAAGACTCTGGTTATGGAGTCGAGATGCAGAAAAAGAAACAAGCTGAACACTCCGAGTTTCATTGATGAATTCCCAAAGGGTATAGAGAAAGTTGGTGAGGTTTTCGAGTGAACAAGAACAAACCTTCCTCAGGCCTTAAAATAAGGAGATAGTCACATGGAAGATCGATGCGACTCCGACAAAAGATGTATAGAATATGGCAGAGAAACTGGAAGCTGATAGTTAATTTAATGAACACGACATGAACTGAACGTGGAGCTGATCACGTAGATGCTTGTTCAGATCTTTTTGACCCAAAAAAAGCATTGTTAAAAAGGATAATACTGTGTGAAAGCTGGAGGTTTGGAGAATGTGAATGGTAGAAAAACTTTGCCAGATATTCTGGGATAGAGTATTTATGATTGGTGGTATGCAATTATTGAGAACATTTCTGACTTTGATGTGTGTTATTATGTATAAAAAGAGCAATGACGACACATGTTATCTTTTAGATGTGTATCAAAACAGATTCTATATCTTCTAATATTTAAATGTTTATATTTTTTAAAAAGAACGGTTTAATTTTTTTAAAAATTAAAAATTATGGGATTTGATTAGTCTATCAATTTTTTCTTATAACTATAAATTAATTTAAGTAAAATCATTTATTTGTTGAGTTTTAATTTAGATTTACAGGAAAAAGGCGAAAAAAAATTTAATAACGGAATGAAAAAAATTAAAACTCAAAAAATGCAAAGAAATATTTACATAAAATAAAATAAAATATTAAAATAAGATTAAGTTCAGACTTAATTTTTAAGAAGCTCAAACCTCGTCTGATTTGTTGTTATTTTTAATTTTTATTAAACATTAATATGAGCTCTTTCGTAATATAATTTAAATTATTATAACACTTGCAGGATCATAATTAGTAACAAAAACTTGTATAAAGAATTTAGCTATACAACACAATGTTAATAACAATTAGTCTTTTTTGTTAAGTCAATTGGTTTTCCCAATCATACATTATTGAATTTATGGTATAGCTGATTAGAGTCTCATTAATTAAGACAAGAAGAGACTCAACAAACAAAAGGTGGTTACCAACTCTAAAGCGGAGGTGAGTTAATAAAGATCTTTTCTAGCTTAAATGAGGTTGTGAGTTTGAATCTCTTTCATTTATGCAGCCGTTTAAAACTTAGGGTCAAAGCTTTGCTTCCCGCAAAGAACCTATCCGACTCGAGCAAGGATTAGTCTGGATGTGGATGGCTTAAAGGTGTCTTCATATAATTGAAACCTTCCTAAGATACCTCGTAAACAACTAAAAAAACAAAAAAACAAAAGGTGGTTACCTCAAATCGTTGCGAGAGTCGAGAGAGAAGATCAACAAATTCTTGAGTAGTACAGACTTTGTATTGATGAAATAAATTAGGCTCAAGATAGATATTGAGATAGTCATTGCTTCCAATTGAGAACACAAATACAGAATTTGATATGTAGTCCGTAAGCTGATTTGTGTTTTTGAAGGACTTTGGTAGCTCTGATTCGACTGTTCGTTGGAACAGTTCAATCTGATCGTCCAATGTCAAGCATTTTCCCTGCAAAATCACTTGCACATTTATAATATAATCCACAAAATACTAATTTAGGTAAAAGATATAAAATTTTTCTATAATCTAAAAAATCTTAGAAAATCTTTAACTTTTAAAATTCTCAGAAAACTCTTTATAATTTTTATTTTTAAAAATTATTTTTTAATACTTCAATTAAACAACTACAAAATATACACACTTGGCATTATACTTGTGCTGATAAAATGTTATTTACATAATGATTAAATATAAATTATAATTATTAATTTATGTCAAATTTAATTAACTCAGGTCAAATTTGAGATTTAATTTGAGTTATCATGTTAGTGATATTTAATTAGTCCATATATACTAGATTCATTTTATCATTAAATATCATCACAATTTTATTGTTTATTTGAACACTGCCTGTGAATAAAACAATCAATGCATGTATATAAACTTTAATTTTCTTACTATCCTGATTTATGTAATTTGGAAAAGATGAGTGAGTAAACTTCTAGATTGACGTAATAACCTGCAAATCACGCCAACTAGGTACTCTGCACTAGGCAAATCCTGTACGATAGACTCGATCGAGAGAGCATAGATGTTAAAATACATGCAACATGAAAATTACACTTGTATCAATTAAATAATATTTACATGATAATTGAAGTCAACTTTTAAATTCAAATCGAATTTATTAAATCTAAAATATATTAATAATTTATTATAATTAATTTAAATCAAATTTAATTAGTTTATATCAAGTTTAAGAGCATAGTTGAGTTACCATATTATTAAAGTTTGATTAGTCCATATTTAATATTAATACTTCATGGATTACTTTATTTTTTAACCAAAATTTAAAAGAAGAGATTTTTCAAAAAATTAAAATTAAAATAAAATTTTCAATAATTTTAAAATTAAAATTTTCTAAAATTATAACGATAACAATGTGTTATAGTTGCAATAATGAAAACCAATCATTTGATATAATTAAAAAAATTGAACATTTTTTAATCATATAAGAAAGGATATTAAAATCATATTGAATAATATTATACACTAGAAAATATTTTTAAAATGATTTAACATAACAAAAGGCATATGTATACTTAATGCTTTATTTGTCTCTTACCCACTTAATTTCCCCTTCTAGTAAAGAAGTTCAAATTTGGAGCTTCCCAAAAATACACTTTTTTCAGTAGATTTTTCATATAATTTAATAAATCTATTTTTAGTCCCTTTTGCATTTATGTTTTACACATAATTTTCACAATACTCACAAACTCATCTTCACGTTTATTTTGAAATTTATATAATATTATTCAACTTTTTTATATGTTTTAATATTTATTTTGATATTAGTTTTACTTATGTTATAATCCATATAAAAGATTTGGTTATATTTTTTTTTCATTTATGCTTTATATGGTTTAAAATTATATAATAATTAATATATTGTACTTTTCATATTATTTAATATACTTTAAATAGCATTTATATCATCATCATCATAACCCAATCCGAGGTCCCGCAATGAAGCAGGGTTTAGAAAAGTCTGGTAGTACGCAGCCTTACCCTTACATAGTAGAGAGGTTGTTTCCGGTAGACCCATATGCAATTGAGACAATATAAGAGTGATGCAAGTTATAAAGAAAAAGGTAAAACTAGCACGAAAAATATTATGTCATTAAAAATAAATAAATAAATAGACAGGGTATATATATGTATGTATCTACAAAATAATGAGAAAAATACTAATAATACTAATCATACTTATAAAATAATAATAAAGACTAAAACAAATACACCATGTACAAATAATTTTTATTACAAAATAAAATAAAATAATTTTTATTTTTATGTTGCTAAACAGTCTATTGTGTGAAGCTCTTTTTAAAAAGCCCTGTTTTAAATGACAGTCAAACTTTCAAATAACTTTTTAGAAAAGTTTCTTCTAAAAAAAGATCTACAGAAAAAAGTTTTATTAGTAAAAGCACTACTAATATAAGCCCAATCAAACAGAGGCTTAGAATTCTTCTTCAATTTCTCATTAGGATAATAATTTTTTTTAATCATACTTTAGATCAATTTAATCACATCTTCTATCATCTTAACAATTATATATACAAATTCAACAATTCAATGAAATCCTTAAAATACAATACTTTAATCATAAATTTGTAATAAATATCAAGAAACAAACAATTAAAAACAAGAAAATTTCAGTGTTCCTCACGAAATTTTAGGTGCCTTCTTCTAAAAGAAATATAAATAGAAACTTTGAAGATTGCGTGGAAAATATATAGCTTGTTTCAACATCTTCAGATTAGAAACAATAACAATTATTGTTTGTTATTATGTTTCCACGACTTGATTATTTAATCTAAGTCAAAACCATGTTCTTGACCCGAACTCGCAAATGTACTGTATCATCAACTAACCAACGTTTTGATCAGCGCAACCTCTTGAACCGATCATCTTCGCTGCAGTTCCTCCATAACTACATTTGAATAAGCTGGCTTATAGGTGGACTGCACACAGATGTATCGTCAATACAATGAGCTGCAATGACCGAAACCATAGCTTCGGTAATATGGGAACCATCAAAGAAAACGTGGTCATCAGGATTTATGCAAGCTTTCAGCAATGGAATGCACACAGTGGCCCCACTGAACAAAGTTGTGCAACATGGATTGCTTGAGTCATCTAAACCTGCGTATAGTGATGATCACAGAATGTTCAACCTTACTGTCCAGTGAAGCTGAAGATATAAAAAACAATAAGAGATCATATATATTACCGTAATTGGAAGGGTTCATTACAGCATCATAGACTAACCATCCAAAACGGCCATGAACGAACATTGAGGATTGGAGGGTTGATGTCAAGTTTCGAAGCATTTGTGGAAGCTTGTGGTTAAAGTAGGAAACGATCTGGTTCGATTCTTCATCACATTTACCATTCTGGTTAGCTTGGTTTCTTGTAATTGATGGGATGCAACCAACGGGACCGACCTCCAACATCACAAGCTTCCTGACTCCCAAGTTATATAGCCTCTGTTGATAAAATGTTCAAGTAAATTAGTAAAATGTTCTACTAATATTTAAATTATGATAGATCTCGAGTTCGATTCAAGTATGAAAAAAAAAAAGACTTTGAGGAGCTTTCCCTAAAACTCAAACCCTATATATCACTACAAGAAATCATCATTTTACCGGCGGAAATTACCGTCGGTAAAAAACACATTTCCGTCGGTGAAAGTAATCACCGACAGAATTTGGTACTCAAAAAAATCGGTCGGTGAACTTCCCGTAGGTAAAAATATCGACCGAAATATTCCGTCGCAATTTTACGACGAAATTGACGATGGAAATTTGTTGTCGGTATTTATATAACGATGGAAGGAGCAAGTGAGATTCCGTCGGAGACATTTAGCTACGGTCATTTGGTCGGTCGGTGAGGCGAAGGTATCTTCAACCACTTTTTCCGACGGTTTATTT
>JAOSBK010000001.1:30606770-30621180 GCA_027568895.1 Erythroxylum shatona | reverse complement strand
AACCTTCCTGTAGGTCCTTCAGCAAAGTCGACACCGTATGGCAAGAAGTTGACCTTGGCCAAGGTTGGCAAGAAGTTGTTATTGCCATTATCGAACATGGAATCTCCGAAAACGTACAGTGCTGGTGCACGAGGTGAAGAAGACAAGACTATGGTTATGGAGTCGAGATGCAGAAAAAAAAAAAGCAACAAGACGATGAGTTTCATTGTTGAATTCCTAAAGGGTATAAGAACAAGTTGGTGAGGTTTGCGAGTTAGAAACAAAAAACCAGTCCTCAGGAGGAGGTAGTCGTATAGAAGATCGTTGGAATAAGGCAGACAGTATGATATGACCTGAACGTGGAACTGATAAAAGATGACTATCAAGACCAAAAAACATTATTAAAGAAGAGATTATTATGCGAAAGCTGGAATGTGCGTGTAAATCTGTGGGATAATTTATATTAAGGTAGTCGGAACCACGAAGGTGCGTCTTTCATTATAAAAATATCTTAGGATTATTTTATTTTGTTAAATTATTATTTTTATTATATAATAAGGTTGGTTTACTAATAATTGATCACAAAGTATTTTTATCTAGTTATATTCTATAATCAGTCTATGATGTAGTTAATTAAAAATATGTTTCATCATGTCCATATTTAGTTGATTAATTAATATATAAGATAAAGTTCATAAGATAAATATATTTTGCAAATAAAATTATGATGATGTCATAATTATGATATTCTTATTATATTTAAAAATTATTCTCGTCCTAAAGTAATTAGATACAATATTTTGTTGTCTTTAATTAGTATTATTAAGATATCATTGGTTAAGGTGAAATGGGGATTTGAAAATAGTCTGAAATATCATTAAAAGAATGAATCGCTAATGGTAAATAACTAATTAATAGTCTAATATGATTAGACTCAAATAAATTATATATTATATATCTAATCAAAATATTATTTGATGAATAATTGAATTATACAGACAAATTATGCACAGAAAAATTTTTAAAAACTATTTTGATATTTATAATATTTGGATGATCGTAATGTTACTAGATGTCAATCTTGTTATATTAATATAGATTATTTGATAAGATAATTAAAATAATTTCATGTATCTAATCTTAGATCTAATTTTGGATTTTAATTTATTTTTATTTTCAATATAATTAGGAACATAATGGATCAAATATAAAGAATGGTTAAAGAAAGGAAATGTAATTTAATTAAATTAGACTTAACTGTAAAGTTTGAGAAAATTTAAAGTTCAATATGAAGTATTTGATTAAGAAAGACTAATATTATATATTAGATCCTATTTGAATTTTAATTGATATTTGATTAGAATTAATTATTATTCTAATTAAAAGAATTAAGTTTTAATTTTAAGTAAAGTTTAATTGGAATTAGAATTTTATTTAATTAAATTTCTAAATTTTCCAAACCACATTATAGATAGTAATAAGTAGTTCTATAGGAGTTAGTACTCCTCTGTTACCTTCTATATTACTTGCAGAGTTTTTTCTTACCTGTTCATATGGATAGTTTTAGAAATCGAACTTGTATTCTATTTCAAAGATTGGTTTAGAGAATTATAAGAAAAGAAAAATCAAACTTCAAATATAATTGGCTTAGACTTAGTTTAAGAAATTTCATATTTGACCCAACAAATGGGGTTGATGGTCCTTTTTTCTATGGTATGTCCAAAAAAATCAATACCAGAGTCAATAAACAAGTTTGGACTTTTTCAATTATGTCTAAAGTTTGAAAAAACTTGAACTTGAACCACTTTACCAAAACCTATTTTTAGTTGCACTTATATTAGTAAAACTTTTATTAGTAGAGTTTTTTCTATAGATCTTTTATGAAAATAACTTTTATAAGAAACCAGTTGACTATTTGATTATCATTTAAAAATAACTTTTTAAAAAGAGTTTCATATAATAGATTTTTGACAACATAAAAATAAAAAGCACTTTTAATTTTAACTATATTTTATATTGTAATAAAATTTTTCTATACATATAAATATTATTTAAAGTATATTAAACAATATACAAAACACATTATATTAATTATTATATAATTTTAAACTATATGAAATATAAATGAAAATATATTTAATCAATTCTTTTATATGAATTATAATATAAGTAAAACTAATATAAAAATAAATATTAAAATATATAAAAAATCAAATAATATTATATAAATTATAAAATAAAAGTGAAGATGTATTTGTGGATATTATAAAAATTATGTATAAAATATAAGAATAAAAGGGACTAAAAATAGGCTCATTAATAAAAAATCTACTTAAAAAGATGCTCTTTAAAAAGTCTCAAATTTGAGCTTCTTAAAAAGCTGTAGTTAGTTATTAAAAAAGTCATTATCACCTGTTGAGAACACAAATAGAGACTCGACGACTAGTCCATGAGCTGATTTGTGCTTACGAAGTACCTTGGTAACTCTGATTCGACTGTGCATGCGTTGAACTTTTCAATCTGGTTCGTCCAATGTCAAGAATTTTTCCTGCAAACTCACTTATAATTCATCAAACTACTAATTGGGCAAAATAAGTGGTATGAAGAGCTTGCTTATCAGCAATGTGTGTCAGCAATGTGTGTTAGAATAATTTTTTAACAATGGGGTTGAATAAATTTTGAACTTGAATATAAAAAATTATAATTAAAATTTGATTGAATTTTATTTATATCAACGACTAATTTAAAAGGGTTTATAAATTTTATATTTAATTTATAAAAATTTAAAAATATTAAATTTAATTAAATTTAAATATTTTTGTTTGAGCTTAAATTTAATTAAATTGGAAGATTCAACTGGTAAAGCTCAAATAACTAATTTATCAAAATACATTTATTTATTTAATTAGGGATTTGAAACTTCAACAAGGTTAGAGATGATCCTTTTTTTCAAACCTCTAGTCTCTTTCTCAAATCTTATGTTCTTCTGCTTTTACCTTTTAGATTTTCTCACCTTTTTTCTGTTTCCGCCACCGCCTTAGCTGCCAGCTATCCAAATTTTCCAGTCTAATGATGACCCTGCACAAGGATGATAGATACAACTCAATAAATGGTGAGTAGAATTTAGCGCCAATCAAGTATAAGTAGTACTTTTTTTTATTATATTAGGTATTTCGGTTTAGTCGGACTAATCCTAAGCTCCTAAAATTTTATCCCAAGAGTTCTAGAAGAGGTAAACCTAGAACTCCAAGATCCCTCAGGTTCCTACTTAACCTGTACACTTCTGCGCATAAGGAGTCTTCACATACTTGATTGTTCAGCTGATGATTGATCGCTGGCTCCCCCTGCTCAACATCAGGTTCCCATCAGCCCCCAGGTTCCCTAGTAGCTCCAATTCCCACACTGCCGCTGGAAGCGAGACGTCCGTAATTGATCCGATCAAGGAGCTTTGCCCAGGAGCTAGAGGATCATCAATAGGAATAATTCCTATTTCTCCTCCTTTGACGTGACTAGAACTCAAGACCTCCTGAAAGGGAGAGCTTTAAGTGAGAAGCTTTGACCACTCAAACCACTCCTCCTTGTCAAGTATAAGTAGTACTTTGTAATATATCAGGTATATTTATTTTATAAATTTTTTAAAACTTTGTCTTCTAAACTCGTAAGACATGTAACATTTTTAAAGTTTTTTTAATTTTTAATTTTCTGTTCAAAAAATATTTTTAATTATTATTTATTTTTCATCTTTTTATTTTCTATATATATTTTTAAAATATCTTCATGTCACATTTTTTAAAATATCTGTATCATTTTTTTTATTGTCATATTTACATATGAGCCTATCGAAATAATCTCTTTATTATATAAGGGTAAGATTGCGTACTATCAAATTTCTTCTAATCTTATTTTATTAAGAGAGTTTAGACTAAATGTGACGACGAAGACAATAACCCCGAAATTGCACAGAAGGTGCTAGGCCAGGCTAAAGACAAAGGACTTACAAAATTCATCATGACAATGACAGTTCAAGTGATGGAGTCTCTCCGGCCAATCTTCAGTTATGACAATAATCGGTTCGATATAAATAATGACTATTATGATAATATTATTTCATTTTAAAAAGTTAAACCAAAATGATATTATTAAAAAACATCCAAATGAATTTTGATGGTTTATTAAGAAGTAAGCCGACATCCCTACTTATGTATATCCTTCATTGAACTTGTTCCTCCCATATTTTATCATCAAATATGGTACCGGCCAGCTTCCTCTGCTTTGATTAAATAAATACAAAAAATTATAAAAACTTCTATTTATATCTTCATTGTGATATCCGAGCTTGATAAATCCAAGGCCAAGCTAGAGTGACATGAAAGACAAATGAAAGTATTGGCCGTGGCTATTCAAGTTCATATCTTTGTTTCTATTAGTGATTTCCAAAAAAGAACAAAGATAACATATTCCGTATGAATCGAAGGAAGAAGAATTGGAATTGAAATAAGTGAATGCTGATAATGAAATTATGATCCTTGTTCTTGTCTTCAAATATTATAGCTAAGGTTTGAGAAAAGTCCTTCAAGCCTCCTAATCTAAAAGATTATAAGTTTAAATTATGATTAACAAATCTGTAAATGGTTTACAATTTTGAAGGGAATAATTGATTGATGATAAAATATATATTAAGATTCACATTTACATGTCAATGTTAATGATATATAAAGGGTATATCCTATACAAATGTTACATGAAAGTTCTTTTGACATGACCAAATGCGCAAAACATGAAGACTTTGACTTTACTGTTGCCAGAGCTTTACTGTTGATAGATCTGTTCATTGGATTGTGGTCTGCTAAATCTTGGGCCGCCTAAAGATCCTACCTTTGTACTCGCCTGTCAAAACTCAAAACTCCAGCGCAAAATATTTATGTCGTATTTACTGACATGTGAGAACCAATGGAAGAAGCTCAACGATAATGGCCGTACTTTGACCTGTGTACAAAGTTACAAAAGGGTTCTATGTAAAGAACTCGCCAGCAACCACGAATTGCCTCGTGGGATTTTGCAGAGAAAGTTCTTACCGGCTAAAAATCGTATCTTTACGCATTTTGAAGCTGCATAATCTCGTCAACCTAATCCATTGTTACGTTTATATTGGTCTCTTTCGGCCCTGTTTCAGCCACAGCATTAAGTGACCTTGAACTGGGTCATTGTTCTTTAACATTGACTCTTGACGTTGAATAAGTCAAAACGAGATAAAAAGGGTTATCATGTCGTATGGCTGGTCTCTGCAAGTATTGATCGCTGGTTGTTGAGGTATGTGATGTTCTCAGATGTATTGGTAAATGGGTTTCTTTTCTTCTGGGCAACTTTGGTGATTCTGACTTTCTGGATGTTCTTATGTGGATTGAATGAGATAAGTAAGAACTTTCCATCTTCTAATTTGATGATCGGATGAAACATGGGGTTTTCTGGGGATGATTTTGGTTCACAGTGATCCTTCTCAAATGAGTTTTGGTTCACAGAGAGCTGTTTATTAGTAGATACAAGAAGATCTGTATATTTTTCATAACAAAACGTTTGCGTGGATTTAGTTTTGATCTCTTTCTCCAAATTTTATTTTGGTTATGTGATCTTGTAATTCATGAACAATGAACTCAGACATCCATGGGGTTATTAACTTCTTGTGGCTACGAAATTCAAGCAAACTAGAAAAAGAATGGTAGAAAGGAAGGGCTATTCTTCTTCCTCTTCTTCTTTGAGAAAGTTTGGCTTCTAATTACTAGCAGAAAGAATTACCTGTTCGGTGTTTGTTTATCATTATCTGGCCATCAATGGAGTTATATACATCAAGAAGTAAACTTATTTGTCAACCTATTACTCTCCTGGTTTGTTGGATTCTGATAGTTGTCTTAGAATTGGTCGAGGTACCTTCGTGTTAATTCCTTTGAAGATACTATACCTATTAAAATAACTGGTCCCATGTCTTATTTTACCACGGGATTGCTTTGTTTTGTGCTTAGTTGTATTAGTTTTAACTGGCTAATTTCAGTTAACCATTGGAATCCTTTATTTTGAAGTTTTATTGTTATCTTCTTTTACATGTTTTCTTCTGATGCCAACTGACATATTTTCTGTCTCAAACTGCAGAAATGTAAAACTTTTTAGCTTTTATTTGAGATGGCCATGATCCTTCAAACTCATCGAGTTATGTGTGTCATTATAAGTTTTGAAATTAGAATTGTTGAGGGGAAATGATGTTTATTATTCATAATGACAGTGAGCCTGCAAAAAGTTCTGATCTGTAAAATGTTTGGAACACATAAGTTGCAGAAGGAACCAACCGATGACTCAAAAAATTGATTTGATCGTCCTTGGGGTATCCGTTGGTTTGGCCCTTGGAGTCCTGATTGCTATACTGGTATTTCTTGGTTTAAGGTGGTATAAGAAGCATGCTCATCTCCAACGGAGTGCACATGAGCGTAGCTTCGGATCACTTCCAATACGTATGAATGGCTTTGGTGTAAACACTGATCTGAGTGCATCTCTTGAAAGTCCTGTAAAAGACAGACCAGAGCACACTCAGAGAAGTACTCAGCCTTCTCTGTGGAGTTATCACAGTAAAGACCGGCCTGCTTCCTTGTCAGGCGTGTTTCGGTATTCTTACAAGTACGTACATGTCTAAATTTTGGCATATTTCTCAAATAAGTTAGTGTTGTTCTTGAGTTTCTAATCTTCTATTCTATTGGCCTTGCACCAGTTCGAATAGCATGCAATTAATGCTAGAAAAATAACCAAGTACCTGGAATTCCAGAGCAGCAAGAGAAGAAAATAATAATAATAATAATAAAGAGGAACTTCTACTCTACCCTGATATGTACAGTTTGGCAGTTGTTGAACAAATCAGTTCACGAAACAATCGAATCCGGCGGATTTATCCATTGATCTTGACTTACTCTTTGTCTTCACTGAAACATATTCAATTGCTTACTTACCTATCTTTTGCAAGTTTCTTAGGCAAAACAGAATTTATAATCTTGTAGATTTGTACATTCTGATATCAGTATTCTGAGTATAAAACTTGCCTGTTTGCTACAAATTTGCTTGTGGATGTTAGTTCATTCTTTGGCTTATCCACATTGCCTTCTCAGGGATATTCAGAAGGCTACACAAAATTTTACTACCACATTAGGACAAGGTTCATTTGGGCCTGTATATAAAGCAGTGATGCCTACTGGAGAAACTCTAGCTGTGAAGGTGCTGGCTTCGAATTCAAAACAAGGGGAGAAAGAGTTCCAAACAGAGGTAATGGTTGCATCTGTAATAGGTTAATATTCAAAAGATTTGAGAGTTTGAACAACATATAAATCTTTTGTGAATATGGAAGAAATATGCATCGTGACTCACACCGGTATTTTATGGACGGAATTTAAATATATGTTCTCTGGAAAACTTTGTTTTAGATGTTATGGTGTTGAAAATTTGTTGGACTGGTGATATAACAAGTGAAAAGTCTATAACACTAGCAACTTCCATTTTTTGCCTTTATGAAAACCTGTATTTAAACCCAGTTTGGGACTTATCTGAAATACCAATTTATGTACTTTCCTACCTTTTTGCAGGTGTCTCTTCTAGGAAGGTTGCATCACAGGAATCTAGTTAATTTGGTAGGATATTCAGTAGATAAAGGGCAACACATGTTGATCTATGAGTTCATGTCTAATGGAAGTCTGGCAAACCTTTTATATAGTAAGTTAAGAAGTCAATTTACTTGAATGCTATTATTGGTAATGATTCATATGCTTTAGGAGGGGTTGAGGTGGCCAGGACCCAGGCCGGCTTATGGCCAACCCTAGTTAGGAACTTGCATATCAAATGTGACCCTCTTGTTCTAGAGGCAATGCATTTATTTAGCAATTCCATCATGATGAGCAACTTGCTATACATGCACCAGATCAAAAGGAACAAAGCTTAAGTTGGGACGAAAGGATCCAAATTGCTCTTGACATTGCACATGGGGTTGAATACCTTCATGAAGGAGTAAGTTGATCGCATATGCTTTTTGATTTCATTTGTTCAACAATGTGCTGCTTTTTGTTTCTCTGATAGAGTTCATTCCATTGAAATGGTAATTTCTCTTTCTGATACAGGCTGTCCCACCGGTCATCCATCGGGATTTAAAGTCGGCAAACATACTGTTGGATGAGTCGATGAGGGCTAAGGTAAGCTAGGGATGTTTAGATATGAAATGTACCAAAATTTCCTTAGTTCTATTGACTGACTGAACATTATAATCATAAAATTAGGTTGCTGACTTTGGACTTTCTAAGGAAGAGGTATTTGATGACCAGAATTCTGGCCTGAAAGGCACTTATGGCTACATAGACCCTATGTACATATCCACAAACCAGTTCACCACAAAGAGTGATATCTATAGTTTTGGCGTTATCATCTTTGAGCTCATTACAGCAATTCACCCACATCAGAACCTAATAGAATATGTTAATCTCGTAAGTTGTATATCCTCAGTACAATCTCCATTTCTTCAAGTAACTCTCTTTCTGTGATCTAAAGGTTCCTCTTTTCTTGGCCTGAAAAGGCTGGTATGAGTTCAGATGGTATTGATGAAATACTAGACAAACAACTGGTTGGACAATGCAACATTGAAGAGGTGAGGGAGCTGGCTAAAATTGGACATAAATGCTTGCACAAATTCCAGAGGAAGCGACCTTCAATTGGGGAGGTTTCACAGGCTATAATGAAGATAAAATACCGACAACTCGCCAGAGATAACTCCACGTCTTTTGTTAATCCAGACATTTCATTAGTCATAAGCAAAATACAGGACCAGCAGGTGGAGTTGAGTGAAATGACGAGCAGAGAGATTACTGTTAAGTGACCACAAAGAACTTGATCTATGTTTATGGTTACAGTTTTGTTCGTATAGCATGTCAATTAGTGCGGATGATAGCGTGCAACAAACAGTACAGACAAAATGAAAGAAGTAGACCCCTTTGAAACGAAGAAACAGTAACTTAGACACTAAATAATCTGTTTTAGCATCTCTAGAGTTTTGGGGATAGGAAGAGTTGCTTCTTTTTATCACTGAGATCCAGATTTTCCAGTCCTCTGATCATAATCTCTACTGCATAGTCCCATAGTGCATGCAATTCCCGCACAAGCATGCAATATATAATGCAAATTATCATTTACAGTAGAGAAATTACCTTGTTCTTCATGATTTCATCCATCCACATTTTAATCCCAGCTTAAGCACTCTAAGTAAATAGCAAATTTTCCGAGATCGCATGGAATCACTTCACCATCCAAGCATTGAACGTGAGTAGACAGTGAGAAGCAAGCAAAACCATAAGGTTTCAGATGCACAGGACCATTGTCCTCAAGCTTCCAAGACCAATCAGGTCAAATGGCAACAATAGACGGGAATATATGAAAAGTCCGACAGCAGCTAATGATAAACAGTACATAAAAGGTTGAACAATGAGTAGCATGTAAGAAGAAAGATATAACAAGGGATTCACATACGTTGGAGTACTAAGAATTGAACAAGTAGCAATTACGTTTTATTTTCAAACTGTATTTAGATACAAAATATAGCAAACATCAGCTAATATTTCAACATAAGCCACCTATAACCTGACAGCTTCTTTTAGGCATACGTCTTATTGACCTTTGCATTCTTATTTATTACCTTAAGAAAAGAAAGCAGTCTAACCATGGATGAAACAAGTGAGGGAGAAATTGAGGATAATAAAGCATATTAACACCAGCTTATGAAAGACTTCAGCATGCAAAAGATTTGAGATCTTAAATTGCAACTCCAATAGACAACGACACCCTTCCTTCCCAAGAATAGTCTCTGAACGTCCCTAGCTTTTGATTCTGTAATCTGGTAATATTCAGTTTCTCAACTTCCATAGTGTCAAAATTGACACGAAGTTCCAAGCCTCTGTATTTTCCTTTGACCAATATTATCAGATTGACGACTGGAAAAAGCAGGGTGGAGTAACTTCTTAAAATTTTCAAGGTATTTCACCCACTCCCCTTCAGTCAGATCATCAAACTTAACAAAACTAGTGCTTGCAGGAAGTTGCTCATTGACACTCCTATTTCCTGAGGACGTACCAGTCAAGTACCCATTTTTCTGCATGATACCATCATGACGCCAGCTCTTCTCCCCCATGCTGCTGTTTCTTAGTAAGTTGGACAACTTTAGAACAGCTGGAATATGAGCCTTTCTAGAGTCAGCATATTCATATCTGCTCTTCAAGAATTCATTCACCTCACTATGTGCCACTTGCTTCTCCTCCTCTTCCTCCTTCACATTATCTTCCAGCTTGGAAAGTGGATTTTGGCAATTTCCACCTTTGGACATAATCAAATCTAATTCGCCACAATCAATGTCAAATTGAAACTCGTCATTGTCTCCCGTTTTACCACCACAAGGGGAAAGCTCCCTCTCCCCTAACCGATTCATCGCTTCAATGCATACGAGCTCAAGCTCACTAGGCTGCTCTTCATGGCCTACAAAATCCCTACTCATCATCTCACCAATCTCAGCAAGACAAAGACCGAAAGCTGCTGCCTGTTTAAGGAAAATAGTGCACAAAACCAAGACCCTCAAGCATGCCTCTCGAATCATGGGCAGCTCCCTTCGAAGCATGTCAGAGTCTCGAAAAGGGTCAAGACGATTTATATACTCAAGCTCGTCTTCTGAAAAAGGGAGAGATGCTTGTGGCCAGTGGATCCATTCAAAATATGGATCCTCCAAGGATTCAGGAAGGCAAAGACCGTGATCAATGGGAACAAGCTCCACCTGACCAAACCTTCCAATGCAATCAAGCTTTCTGACCAAAAGGTTTCCAGCATGTCTATCTGTGTTAAAGATACGTATATCTAGAATCCCTATTCTATGCACTGCAGCAACAGGAAAGCTTGAAGTCCCATGATCACTAGCATCAAAATCATGAGGAATGAACTGCTGCAGTGATGCAATCTTGCTAACTTTCTTCCTCTGCTGATGCTTATTTCCTTTGACCCCATCACTGACGTTAAAAACAGAGTGTGTCACTTTCACAAGGGCAGTGGATGGCACATTGGCAAAGTGATCGTAGTCAAGAAGGTACGCTGCAACTTCTCTAAAACCTGCTTCCCCAACCCTTACTGAGCGTTTGAGGCCTGGTTGCCCTAGAGCTTTTCCAACAAAACCCTTCGGATTGTTGGGGGCATAAGGTTCCTCATCTGTAGGCTTCACTATGGCAAGATTTTTTCCATGACAATTCTTGAAATAGTATGCACCACCAAGCCCACTGCATATAGGAATTGGGTCGACCCCAGCCCTTATTGCCTTCACAATCTCCTTCACTAATTGCTTTACTCTGAGGCAGTGATTTGAGAATCCCAATATCTCTATTGGACCACTCTGGTCACTCTGCTCAATATCCTTGCCTGTTGGTGAAAGACATGGGGTAGATGAACTCCTATGAATAAAGTTCTTAGCAAGAAGAAGTGGAGAATCATTTCTAACCGAACTGAGATCGTTTTTCAACACCATATCTCCAAACATCAATGATCTCTCTTCAGTTGGGACATTCAGTGCTAGTTTTAACTTCCTCTTGACGGTATGGGCATTGTCACTCCTGTCTAATTCTATACCCAAAACAAACCCCATTTCAGTTTGAACAAATACACGCCTCCTTCCAGAAGGCTTTCTTTCCAACTTTTTATCACCACAACCATCACCACTAAGGGACGCTTTAATAGTCGCAACTGCCATATCTGCATGTAGAGGGCAGCCAAGCTCATGATACATGGAAGCAAGAGGAGAAACAGCAGAGTTCAGAGCCAGCAACAGAGAAGGCGGTAGCAGAGAGCTTCTCTCCCAAGCAGACGCCAATCTCGAATACCAGCAAAGAACGTCGGGAAAACTTTATTTTATACAAAACCATGTCAGTTTTGAATTCAAGCTGCCACTCTTGCAATCACATTGTAACTGCAGCAGCTGAGGAACAGTGTGTGACCTAGAGATACTGCCACTTTGGTGAAGCCATCTGATGATGCTGGCTACATAGAGGAGAGCAAATATCAGGTCAATCGAAAATTTCCGACTCACAGTAAAGTACACAAGAAGCAATACAAAAAGAGTAAAGCTTGAACAATCTCAAGTTCCATTCTGTCTTTCGTATTAGCAGATCAAACATGGAAATGGAATGCAACGAATTGAAATATGGGAAATCAAAACTTCCAACAAGTACGTATGAATGATCATGTTAAGTGCCACTAATTGTTTAGTTCCCCTTTCTTCGGCTTGAAGTACTACAATCTTAAAGTTTCCCACGTCTCAAAACTCACAGCAAAAATTTCTCACTGAAATCTGAACAAAAGAACTTTTCTTCAAACTTTCCTGCTTCGCAGTCCTACACACATGCCGATCACCAGTCCAATTTATTTACTTGTTAAGTGCAAAGCAAAAATCTAGTAAATTCTGAATTATAATTTTCAACGCATCGCACATACATAACCACATCAATGGATTAACCAAAACTTCCAGAAACAAGAATCATTTGAAAATCCGATACAAGAAAGAAAATCATTAGTTCGATCATGTCCTTTGCCTCGCCATAAAGATATATACCTTCCTAGGAAACAAACAAAAAGGCGACACCTTTTCTCGGAGTGACGGAGAGAGACTCACCGGCGACCAGCGAGATCCTGCGTCCCCGCCGTTGATGATGGATGGCTGAGAATCGATGACGCGAATCTATTCCTTTTGAGATCAACGGCTACGATCACTCTCCCTGTCTCTCTCTCCCTATTTTCTTTTAACTGCTTCTCAAAGGAATCGGACTGAGCTTTTTAGTTTATAACGGATCATATTATTTATTTATTTATTATTTATTATTCCTAACCAATTGCAAAGCAGACAGCATCTGCAACCATGTCGTGCCACGTAAGCTATCGGGGCCCGCAACAGTGAGAATTCTCTGCTGACGTGGGAATCTTTGGAAAAGTTTCAGTCACGTCCTCCTTTTTTTCTCTGTTTTTGTTGCACTCATATTAAATTATATTTTAATAGATAAATTATAAATTATATTTTAATCAATTATTTGGTTAAATAATGATTTAAAATTCAATTTATTTTCAATCTCAATTTATTATTTTGTAAATACTAATATGAGAAATAAATATGAAATCTTTCGAATTGATAGACATATAAAAAATATCCAATAAGAAGAGCAAAACTTCTACATTGTTTAAATAATTAAAAAATTATAATTTTTAAAAATTTTACTACAAATAATGACAAAATACAAATAATAATAATAATAACACACATAAATCAAAAAAATATAAATTCCATATGTAACAATCAATAATTTCAAAAAAGTTCACTTAAAACATCTCAAACTTTTATTAATTTTATAATTATAACCCGAACTTTAAAAAGTAGCAATTAAATTATCAAACTTATAATTTTTTTAATTATAGTCTGGCATTAGAATCTCATGAAAAACAAGAAATTGTATTTTTCGAGTAAAAATCCTCCTCTGCCATTACGTTAATTTCGCTAATACACGTCAGTTAAATTGAATACAATTATTAAAAATTAATGAAACATTGTGGTTTAATTATATAACTAAAACAATATCGTTTCAAAAACATGAACTCTCTGAATTAGTTTACGTTTCGTTTAATCCCTCGAAGCTTTGTTTTCAGTTTGCTAACGTGCTACTATGTAAGAGTGGCTTGGGACCATGAGAAAACAACATAGATTGAAAATTGAAAATAAAAGGTTGAGAAATTAAATGAAGGGCTGAGGGATTAAACAACATAGACTGATTTAGGAATTTCGTTTTTTTGAAACGATAATGTATTAATTATGTGATTAAAAGATATCGTTTTATTATTTTTATTAGTTTTGTTAATTTTGACTATCGTGTGTTATTAGTTAGAATTTTTGGAACACGTAATAATTCACATCAGTAAAATTAACGGAACTATTAACATAGGGCTATAATTAAAAAAATTAAAAGTATGATAATTTAATTACCACTTTCGACTATAAATTGACCAAACTTTAAGAATGTTTTTAATTAATTCCTCCAAAATGTCTTATTCTATTTTTAGCCGAGATAACAATCGGATGTTTATCGCACGTCACGTTTTTCTCACCTGGAGCCATAGATGTCCATTTTAAGTGTCCAATAGGTCATTTTCATTATTTGAATACGTATTATATCGAATTTATTATTTTTTTGGAAAGTAAAGCGGGCGAAACTCGAAAAGAATTATCTAACTAACGAACATAAGTAACACCAATAACATCATAAAAGAGCTATGAATTCACCGCATCCGGTGGGCTAGCTAAAGGATGAAAACCCGGACTAAAGTCATAAGCATGATGGGATAAAGCATC
>JAOSBK010000001.1:30512895-30542325 GCA_027568895.1 Erythroxylum shatona | reverse complement strand
AGCCATTCCAATATGGCCTCAGGTTGCGCCACCGAACTCGACGAGCTCTGCATCTTGTACTCGAATCTTATGGATTCCAAGCCCTCCACGTGGATTCCCGGCTTCCTAAAACCACTACATACCCATATTTTTTTCCGCCAAACTCTGATCAAATCAAACTAATAAACTCCAAATCTCAAGCCCCAACACATAAAATTAATTTTTTTAAAAAACCCAGATATAAAATCAATAGATTGAGCTAGATAGCTCGCGAATTGTGAAGATTAAGCAAACAATGATGAAGGGAACGAAAGCCCCAGAGAAGGAGAGGTGGAGTAAAAAGTAGGGAAAAGAAAAGCAGATCTGACAAATCCAGTGGCCGGCAAGAGAGATGAAGAGTTGTGAGACGACGACGTATTAGTATAACGAGAGAGAGAAACAGACAGATTCAAATATGGAGGAGGTCCCTCTCTCCCGCTTTCTGGTTTTCGTACGTTCAGCTGTTGATCAAAATACCGAAATATTGTGTAATAATACCTTCATCATTATTTACTATCATTGTTAAGATATATATAGTTGTTTTATTTAATTTTGACATTTTATTTATTAATTTAATATATATGAAATTATTGTTATTTAACTTGGATTCAAAAAGTCGTGGATAATTTTATAGATGTGAAAGACTTACATATGAATTGGAGTCAATCTTCAGATGCATTGTGGTAATCATGTGTGTGAGTATTGAGGGGTACCATTGGAACTTCTGAAGTGTGGCTAAAGGTTTTCGAGTGGACATTGGTCTTGGTGGTGTGACATTTTGGTGAGTTAATTGACGGCTATTTTTAGTGCTCTTTGAGCATATAGTTGGGTTTGAAGCATCTAATTCTCTCGTGAAACTAACGTTGATTGGTTATTTTATAGACTGGTACACGTTGAAAAACTTGGCTGATATTTTTGCTCTAAGTGTTGATTGACTATTTGTCTTGGCTAGGTGTTGATTTTTCATTGTAGCTCATGGTTGGGATATTGAATGTGATTCGTGGGTGTTTTGCCAAGGATTAATAGTTGGGTATGCTACTATCGCAAATCAGTTTAGTGTGTAGACGACTTTCAAATCTATTTCAGGAAGTCATTCTTTTCTTTTATCTCAAGTGTATTATTATTCCATTTTTAGTTGATTGATCACTTGAGTTAGTTGTTTAATTGTCTTCGATTAAAAGTTGTTTAAAAAAATCCTCTGCCAAGATTAACGTGAGTCCGTTGTGTTATCGAATGTGAAAATCTTTCACGGAAAGTGAGGTTCAGAGATAGTTAAAATGATTGAATGGTGTTGGCTCAGTGAGGTTTTATGTAATTCTATTGCGTTTTTGTGAAATTGATTAAGCTGAGTAAGGGCTCCGCAAACATAAACAAGGTATGTCGAATTGCATTAACAAATCTCGGTATCACTTAATTAGGTGCTTTTAATTTTTTTGTTATTTGTGTTTGCTAGAAACATATCAGAAAGTTTGTGAAACAACCACTTATACAGTTTTTCAATTGGTATTAGATCAGAGTCACCAAATCAGAACTTGGTAGTAAGTTAGTGCAAATTTGAGTTTCGCGAGCATGGCTACAAAAGATGGTGCATCGATCATTAGACCACCACAATTGGACAACCATAACTATCCTGCATGGAAATCATGGATGAGAGTCTTCATCCAAGTTCAGGATACAAAAGGTTGACATTCGGTAGTATATTGGGTGGACACATCCGATAATTACTAACGATAAAGGAGAAGCAGTTCAAAAAAATCCATCTGAATGGACAAGAGTCAAATAAGAAAATGCATTTGGGAACTCACAAGCAATGCATGCAATTTTTAATGTTGTTGATAAAGGACACTTCTCAATGATATCAGCCTATGAATCGGCTAAAGAAGCGTGAGATGCTTTGCAAACTATTTATGAAGGGTCCAAATCTGTGATGGTGTCAAAACTACAGATGTTAGTTATGAGGTTTGAAGAATTGAAGATGGATGAAAATGAGGCTATTGGGATTTCATATAAGATTGCGCGATATTGATAATCAGGCACATCAACTCGGGAAGAAATATTCCAATCTGAAACTAGTCAAGAAGACGTTGAAATCACTACCTCCGAGATTTATTCCAAATATTGCAGCAATAGAGGAGACCCACGACATTAATGATCTATCATTGAAGAAGGTAATTGGAAATCTTACAAATTTCGAAATGAATCTTTTAAAAGGTAAGCGAGAAAGAAGCAAATGATTGACATTACAGGTTGAAACTGAAAAAGGTGTGAATGTTGCAGAAGATGAGTCTGATGAGAATGAAGATTTGGTGCTATTCACTCAAAATTGGTACATTGTTGAAAAGAATGAAAAAGGACAAACCTGAGTTTAGATAACATTGTGAGAGCTCATCGAACAACAACTTCAAACAATAAGATAAAACTTAAAATGGTGAAAGGAAGGTGAAGAGAATCGAATGTAATGAGTGTCAAAGTTTCGGACATGTTCAAGCCGAATGTGCTAATACTTTGAATAAGAAAAAATGGAAACCCTTTACGAGCACTTGGTGTGAGAATGAATCCAAAAGTGAATATGGTAGTGAAGAAGAAATAGTTAATGGTGCTGCGTTAGTTGCTTTATACAGTAAAAGTCTAATTACTTGCTTAACAGTAACAAAAAAGGAAGTAACTGAAGATGAAAAAGGGGAAAAATCGAAAATTTTTAAGAAAAACACAAACAACTCAGCTCACGGCCTAATATCAGATTATGACATAAAAAGGAGAATATTTACGAGACTTACAAAGATATGTATGAAAAATTGGTGAAAACGTGTAAAAAGAATGAAAGGTTGAAGGAAGAGACTCTCTCCATGAAGAATATCATCCAAGAGTTAGAGAAGAAATTGATTTTTGCACTAGATGAGCTTGGTGAAGCTAGATTAAGATTAGTAAGTCCGAAAAGGGATTGAAAATTTTGAATGAAGACACAGAAAAGTTAGAAAAGTTAATGAAAATCGGTAAGGTTAAAGGGGATCTTCAAGGCATTGGCTATAAAGGTGAGTGCTCTAAAGTGAATGAGGAGAAAAATGATACATCCAGATATGTCCGAGAAGAAGAAACATCAAGAAAGAATTGAAGATTCGTACCCACATGTCATTTTTGGGAGTTATCGGGCATATAAGGCCAACATGTTACTAGTTACTGCAGATGTTGTTTCAAAGAAGCCAAAGCTGAAGAATTCTACGTCCCTCACAAAAATCTCAACATCAACCCTTGGTACCGAAATCTACTTGGGTTAAAAAGAGTCAATTGCAAGTTCTCGTGGTTTTTAAATCGATGAAGACAACTTTGCAAAATGGTTGGTATTTTGATAATGGATGTTCACACCACATGATAGAGGAAATGAATTACTTAACCAATTATCAAAGTTGTATGGATGGTCATGTGACCTTTGGAGATGGAAAGAAGGCTTCAATGATTGGTAGAGGAGCATTATGTATAAATGGATTGCCTCCTCTCAAGAATGTGCTCCATGTCGATGGACTAAAAGCTAATTTGGTGAGTATAGGCCAACTTTGTGATGATAGTTTACTAGTTAAATTTACAAGTGATGAATGTAAAGTGCTAATTGAAAACGAAGAATGTCTTATGAGCGGCAAGCGATCAGCCGACAATTGCTGCATATTGCAAGTCATGACCACCTGTAAATCAACCAAACACGACAATAACATTGATCTATGGCATCAAAAGCTTGGACGTGTAAACTTTGATCTTATTAGCAAGTTGACGAAATTGGAAGCTGTGAAAGGTCTACACACAACGAACAAAGAAGGGAAATCAATTTGTAGTACGTGCCAAATGGGTAAACAAACAAGAGTGCCACACAAAAAGGTTAGACACATTACCTCACCACACATACTTGAATTAATTCACATAAATATGGTTGGTCCAAAGCAACATGATATCATTGGTGGAATGAGATATTTTTTAACTTGTGTTGATGATTATTCGAGATATACTTAGATATCGTTTTTGAAAGAAAAATCATATGCTTTCAAGGCTTTTAGAAGCTTATGTGTGTAGGTCACGAATCTAAAAAATATGATTGTATTGAGAATTTGATCAAATCACGGAAGGGAATTTAAGAATACAAGCTTTAATGACTTTTTTGATGAGTATAACATCATATAAGAATTTTCAGCACTTAAAACTCCACAACAAAATGTAGTTGCCAAAAGGAAAAATAGAAAACTTTAAGAAATTGCCAGATCTATGTTGAATGAAGAAAATTATCTATGTGATTTTGGGCTGAAACAGTTAATACAACATGCTACATATGTAACAAAGTTTAACTTCGAAGCATCTTAAACAAGACATCCTATGAACTCTGGAAGGGAAAGAAATCAGATGTGAGTTACTTTCATGTTTTTGACAGTAAGTGCTACGTTCTTAGAGATCGGAGCAACTCAAAAAATTTGATAGCAAAAGTGATGAAGGAATCTTCATTGGTTATTCAACTCATAGTAAAGCTTACCGAGTGTATAATCAAATAACCAAGAAAGTGCTAGAGTCCATAAATGTTGTGATAGATGATGTAGCTCTGTTGAATGATTAAATGGCAGAAGAAAATCTACATAATCGACTCTCCGAACTAGCTCATACAAGCAACAAGACAAGATTAAAAAATTGTCCAGATTTGCAGTTAGTTTCTGATGAGAAAGTAATTGCGTGAATTGAAGAACTGTCAGTTACATCAAATGATGAATCAACCTAAACACTTGATACGGAAATTGTTCCTTTAAATATTCAAAACTCGAGAGAAGTTGACTTGAATTGGAATTCTCCCTCTCGAATCAGAAGAAATCATCCAGTAGAGAACGTTATTAGAGATTGTCAATGAAAGAATAAAAACAAGGGAAAGACAAATGGTTGATTATTGATAACTTTTGGGTTATTTATGCTACATCTCTTCTTTCGAGCCAAAGAAAGTTAAAGAAGCTCTTCAAGATGAGTTCTGGACAACAGCTATGCAAGATAAATTGATTCAATTTGTAAGGAATGATGTATGGGAATTGGTGTCAAGACCATTAGGTGTTAATGTGATTGGAACAAAATGGGTGTTTCGAAATAAAACAGATGAAAAGGGTCATGTAACCAAAAATAAAGCAAGGTTAGTAGCTCAGGGATATTCTCAGGTTGAAGGAATAGACTTTGATGAAACCTTTGCACCGGTTTTGAGTCTATTAAACTATTATTGGGTATAGCATGCGTGTAAGGGTTTAAGCTTTATCAGATAGACGTAAAGATTGCTTATCTGAATGGGTTCATATAAGAAGAAGTGTATGTCGAGCAGCCAAAAGGATTTATTGATACAACCCATACAAACCATGATTTAAGCTAAAAAAAGCTCCTTACGATCTTAAACAAGCACCGAGGACTTGGTACGAAAGACTCACACAATATCTTATCAAGCAAGGATATGAACGAGTTAATATTGACAAAACTTTGTTTATTAAAAAGGTTAGATCTAACCTGGTAATTGCTAAAATCTACATTGATGACATTTTCTTTAATTCTACTCATTCGAAAATGGTAGATGAATTTCTTGAATTAATGACATCTGAATTTGAGATGAGCATGGTAGGTGAACTAAATTTCTTTTTGGGTCTGCAAATTAAAAAAGTGAAGGATGGAACTTTTGTTTCACAAACCAAATATGCCAAGAGTTTAATAATGAAGTTCAGTCTTGAGAATGCCAGACATGCAAAAACACCTATGAGTGTCTCAACGAAGCTAAATAGAGATGAGAATGGCAAAAGTGTTAATCTCAATTTATAGCGGAGCATGATAAGAAGTTTATTGTATTTGACTACAAATAGGCCAGATATTTGTTATAGCGTCGATGTATGTGCTCGCTATCAAGCTAGTCCGAAAGAAACACATATGATAGCTGTCAAAAGGATTATCAGGTATGTAAGCAGAACATCTAATTTTGGAATGTGATAGACATCTGACTCGACATCTTATCTAGTTGGATATAGTGATGCGGATTGTGCTGAAAACTTAGACGATTGGAAAAGCACTTCAAGAGGTTGTTTCTTCTTAGGAAACAATATGATATTTTGCTATAGCAAGGGCATAATTCTATTTCACTATCAACTGTATAGGTTGAATATATCATTATTGGTAGTTATTGTTCATAACTTCTTTGGATGTAATAGATGTTAGAAGATTACGAGATTGATTAGAATGTGTTGACAATCTTATGCGATAACAAGAGTATTATAGACACCTCAAGGAATCATATTCAACATTCAAGGACAAAGCACATCAATTTGAGGTACCACTTTATTCGAGAGCTTGTGGAAAGCAAAATAGTCACTTTGTCACATATATCTACAGAAAATCAGTTGGTAGATATCTTTATGAAAACTCTTGATGTAGTAAGGTTTGAACTTCTTCGAGGGCTTTGGGACTTTGTGTTTCATATTATTGATGTATTATTTCCTATAAAAAATGAAACGTTGCGTTTTCATCCGAGGGATTCAAAATTCCTAAGTGCTCTTTCTATTGTCACCTGCGCCTCTCACCTCCTTCTCATATCTATCAACTGTCAAGCTCCGAAGCACTCACATGGTTGTATTGAAGGTTTATTCACCATAGGAATAACATTTAAGTCAGATTTACGGAACACCACCATTGAAGCCTCATCCCCTTCTCACCTCTATCGGGTCTCATGCTTCCAAGTACCCACGTAATTGTATTGAAGACTTCTCTATCGTGGTCTTAGCATTTATGTGGGATCTGTGGAACATCATTAAAGACTCATTTTTCACTTTATGGTAGCTCCATTTATTGATTTTGTTTGGGTCTCTGCTGTTTTCCTGATAATATGAGCAAGAATAAAGAGAAAATGTCCTCTTCAGTGTTAGAAAAGAAAACAACAACTCCATCATGTCGTTCAAGTTGATTAATGCTCAACCTGACACACGGAAGGAGACTCACCGATGTTGGTTTGTCTTCGGCTACTCCTATTGATATTCCCGACACTACTTCTATTCTGGAAAGGGTACTAGATCCATATGATGACGTTGGTTAGGTCATATTATTCATAGTTGAAGACACTATTTTAGATTTCGATGAGGCTCCTGCAGCAGTTGCTCCACCGACTGCGCCTCCTACAACTCCTAAAAAGCGTACAAAGGAGTGAGCTTGGAAAACAGTTTGACCATCTTGACGCATTTCTTCTATCTGCCTAATAGTGAATAATGTGATTCCTTTCAAGTTCTACTCCTCCATGACTGAACAGGATGGGTGACTCTCAACATTGTCGGGTTTGTTCTCGACCATCCATTCAATTTAGAGATTTTCAGCAATATGGACTGGACACTTTATTATCAGAGAGACATTTACTACAAGTCTCACTGCTTTCGAAGCACTATGACTCAGATCTAGTAAAGAATTTTACTGCAATTTAACTAGTGATATTCTAAATAAGATTGCTTTGAGTTATAGATCAGTTTATGTGCGGGGTCAGGTAGTCCATTTTGTTGCTGATTGTTTGAATTTGTTTATGGGATTTGATAATTTGATTGGTAATAAACTTTATGATGATGATTGGAATGTGTCAAATGATTTAATTGCTACGGTATTGACTGTGAAAATTTGATTGGATGGTCGTCTAGCTTTATGCTTCGTTCTTCAATGCTTACACAAAAATATTTTGTGCTTTTTAAGTTAGTAGTAACCAACTGGATGCAAGCACGCATGTTATCTCTTTCTACTTAACACGGGCCAAATTGATTTATGCGATCGATACTGGGGTGCGATTCAATCTTGGAGGTCCCATTATTGAAGCTATGTTGGCCATTGAGAGTAAGCCGCATTCTTTATTATATTTTCCATGCCTAATCTCTCAATTTTTATATGCAATTGACGTTCCCATGATGGAGTCGAGTATACTTGAGTTGGTGTCCTTGATAAATATCTCTCCAAGGATTTTCAGGCAACTACGAGTAATGGATTTGCCTTACACCACATTTGGCCCCACGGATGGCTCGGGGATAACTTTTGTCAATCCTCATGCAGCTCTCTTTATTAAAATTGAGAGGATTGAAGACATTATTCAAGTAGCAAGTGACGCTCTTCATCACTTAAAGTAGCGAGTTCTATGATTTACCGGAGCTCCTTAAGTTCATCTTTTTGGCATATGTTGTCCCAAAGGGGAAGAAGATAAGACTTGAACTGAAGTTATGTTTAATTTATTTGTGTTTTATTGGATCTTCGATTAAGGGGGAGTATTGTGGATTTAATATTCATATGTCCAATTATGTTATTTAGGGGGAGATTAACAGCTGTGACAAAATTGTCAAAAAGGGGAAGATTGTTAAGATATATAGTATACACCTTTGTATTTAGTTTTGACATTTTATTTATTAATTGGACATATAAGATATTATTATTAGGTATAGTATGCGTGAAAGGGTTTAAGCTTTATCAGATGGATGTAAAAATTGCTTTTCTGAATGGATTCATACAAGAAGAAGTGTATGTCGAGCAGCCAAAAGAATTTATTGATTTAGCCCATACAAACCATGTTTTTAAGCTAAAGAAAGCTCTTTATGATCTTAAATAAGCACCGAGGGCTTGGTACGAAATACTCACACAATATCTTATCAAGCAAGGATATGAACAAGTTAGTGTTGACAAAACTTTGTTTATTAAAAAGGTTAGATCTAACTTCGTAATTGCTCAAATCTACATTGATGACATTTTCTTTAGTTCTACTAATTCAAAAATGGTAGATGAATTTCTTGAATTAATGACATCTGAATTTGAGATAAGCATGGTAGGTGAACTAAATTTCTTTTTGGGGTTGCAATTTAAAAAGTGAAGGATGGAACTTTTGTTTCACAAACCAAATATGCCAAGAGTTTAATAAAAGTTCAGTCTTGAGAATGCTAGACATGCACGAACACCTATGAGCGTCTCAACGAAGCTAAATAAAGATGAGAATGGTAAAAGTGTTAATGTCAGTTTATAGCGGAGCATGATAGGAAGTCTATTGTATTTGATTGCAAGTAGGCCAGATATTTGTTATAGCGTCGGTGTATGTGCTCGCTATCAAGCTAGTCCGAAAGAAACACATCTGATAGCTATTAAGAGGATTATCAGGTATTTAAGCGGAACATCTAATTTTGGAATATGATAGACATTTGACTCGACATCTTATCTAGTTGGATATAGTGATGCGGATTGGGCTGACAACTTAGACGATTGGAAAAGCACTTCAAGAGGTTGTTTCTTCTTAGGAAACAATTTGATCTCTTGCTATAGCAAAAGCATAAATCTATTTCACTATAGACCGCAGAGGCTGAATATACCATTACTGGTAGTTATTGTTCATAACTTCTTTGGATGAAATAGATGTTAGAAGATTACGAGATTGATTAGAATGTGTTGACAATCTTATGCGATAACAAGAGTACTATAAACATCTCAAAGAAACCTGTACAACATTCAAGGACAAAACACATCACTCTAAGGTACCACTTTATTCGAGAGCTTGTGGAAAACAAAATAGTCAAATTGTCACGTGTATCTACAGAAAAGCACCTGGCAGATATCTTTACAAAACCTCTTGATACAGTAAGGTTTGAACTTCTTCGAGGGCTTTGGGACTCTGTGTTTTACATTATTGATGTATTATTTCCTATAAAAATGAAACGTTTTGTTTTCATCCGAGGGATTCAAAACCCCTAAGTGCTCTTTCTATTGTCACCTGCGCCTCTCACCCCGTTCTCATATCTGTCAACTCTCAAGCTCCCAAGCACTCGCATGGTTGTATTGAAGGTTTCTTCACCATAGGAATAACATTTACGTCAGATTTAAGGAACACCACCGTTGAAGCCTCATCCCCTTCTCATCTCTATCGGGTCTCACGCTCCCTAGTACCATCATACTTGTATTGGAGACTTCTCTATCGTGGACTTAGCATTTGTGTGGGATCTGCGAAGCTTCATTAAAGACTCATTTTTCTCTCTATGATACAGCTCCTTTTCACTTCATGGTAGCTCCATTTATTGATTTTGTTTGGGTCTCTGCTGTTTTTCTGATAATACGAGCAAGAACAAAGAGAAAATGTCCTCTTCCTTCAGTGTTAGAAAAGAAAACAACAGCTCCATCATGTCATTCCAGTTGATTAATGCTCAAACTGACACACGGAAGGAGACTCATCGGGGCCGGTTCGTATTTGGCTACTCCTATTGATATTCCCGACACTACTTCTATTTGGGAAAGAGTACTAGATCCATATGATGACGTTGGTTGGGTCATATTATCCTTGGTTGAAGACTCTATTTTAGATTTCGATGAGACTCTCGCAGCAGCTACTCCACCGACTGCGCCTCCTCCAACTCCTAAAAAGCGTACAAAGGAGCAGGCTTGGAAAACAGTCCAGCCATCTCAACGCTTTTCTTCTGTTTGCTTGCTAGTGAATTATGTGATTCCATTCAAGTTTTACTCCTCCGTGATTGAACAAGATGGGCGACTCTCATCACTGTCAAGTTCGTTCTCGGCCGTACATTCAATTTAGAGATTTTCAACAACATGGACTGGACACTTTATTATCAGAGAGACATTTACTGCAAGTCTCACTGCTTTCGAAGCATTATGACTCATATCTGGTAAAAGAATTTTACTGCAATTTAACTAGTGATATTCTAAATAAGACTGCTATGAGTTATAGATCAGTATATGTGCGGGGTCAGGTAGTTCATTTTGATGTTAATCGTTTGAATTTGTTTATGGGATTTGATAATTTGGTTGGTAATCAACTTTATAATGATGATTGGAATGTGTCAAATGATTTAATTGCTACGGTATTGACTAGTGAAAATTTGATTGGATGGTCGTCTAGCTTCATGCTTCGTTCTTCAATGCTTACCCAAAAGTATTTCGTGCTTTTTAAGTTAGTAGTGACCAACTGGATGCCGAGCATACATGTTGTCTATTTCTACTTGGCGCAGGCCAAATTGATTTATGCGTTCAGTACTTGGGTTGTGATTCATTCTTGAAGGTCTCATTATTGAAGCTATGTTGGCTATTGAGAGTAAGCCCCATTCTTTATTATACTTTGCATGCCTAATCTCTCAATTTTTATATGCAAATGACGTTCCCATAATAGTCGAGTATACTTAAGTTGGTGTTCTTGATAAATATCTCTCCAAGGATTTTCAAGCAACCATGGGTAGTGGATTTGCCTTACACCACATCTGGCCCCTCAGATGGCTCGGGGATAACTTCTGTCAATTCTCATGTAGCTCTCTTTATTGAAATTGAGAGGATTGAAGGCATTATTCAAGTGGCAAGTGACGCTCTTCGTCACTTAAAGCAACGAGTTCTATGATTTACCAGAGCTCCTTAAGTTCGTCTTTTTGGCATATGTTGTCCTAAAGGGGCAGAAAATAAGACTTGAACTGAAGTTGCGTTTGATTTATTTCCTTGAACTGAAGTTATATTTGATTTATTTCAGTTGTGTTTGATTTATTTGTGTTTTATTAGATTTTCGATTGAGGGGGAGCATTGTGAATTCAATATTCATATGTCCAATTATGTTACTTAGGGGGAGATTAATAGTTGTGACAAAATTGTCAAAAATGGGAAGATTGTTAAGATATAAAGTATACACCTTTGTATTTAGTTTTGTCATTTTATTTATTAATTAGACATATAAGATATTATTGTTGTTTGACTTGGATTAAAAAAAGCCACAGTAGATAATCCTATAGCTGTGAAAGAATTATATTCTGAATTGGAGTCTATCTTCAGATGTATTGTAGTGATCACGTGTGTGAGGATTGAGGGGTATCACTGGAATTTTTTAATTGTGGCTAAGAGTTTTCAGATGGATATTGGTCTTGGTGGTGTGGCATTTTGGTGTGTTAATTGACGACTATCTTTAGTTCTCTTTAAGCATACAGGTAGGTTTGAAGCATCGAATTCTTTCATAAAGCTGTATGTTGATTGGTTGTTTTATGAATTGATACATGTTGAAAAACTTGGCTAATTAGTTGCTATAAGTGTTGATTGACTATTTGTCTTGGCTGGGTGTTGATTTTTCATTGTGGCTCACGATTGAGACATTGAATGTGGTGCATGGGTGTTTTGCCAAGGATTAATAGTTACGTGTGCTATTACCGTGAATCAGTTTAGTGTGTAGACAACCTTCAAATCTATTTCGGGAAGTTGTTCTTTTCTTTTATCTCAAATGTATTATTATTTTGTTCTTAGTTGATTGATCACTTGAGTTGGTTGTTTAATTGTCTTCAATTAAAAGTTGTTTAGAAAAATCCTCTGTCGAGGTTAACACGAGTCGATTATGTTATTGGGTATGAAAATATTTCACGTGAAGTGAGATTGAGAGATAGTTACAAGGATTGAGTGGTGTTAGCTTAGTGAGGCCTTATGTAAATCTATTGCACTTTTGTAAAATTTGTTAAGCTGGGTGAAGATCCCGTAGACGCAGATAAGATGTGCCGAACTGCGTTAACAAATTTCAGTATCACTTAATTCGGTGCTTTTAATTTTTTTGTTATTTGTGTTTATCAGAAACAGATCAGAAAGTTTGCGAAATAATTGCTTATACAGCTTGTCAATTATTATTTTCAATACTTAAGTAAGAAATATAATGTTTAAAACTTTATATTTCTTAAGTTAACATGTCTGAGATTCAGTAATTATTAAAAAAACAACATTTTTATAGAAAAGACGAAAATTTTATTTTTAATTTAAAAAATAAAAAAAATAAAGTGAATAAATCTCAGGCTCAAGCTCTTAACTCAAGCTGCCCTCAATTTAATCAAACATTGAACCAAACTCATTTCAAAACTCGATGAAACCATAGTTAACGTGTTGAATTTAGTTTGAAAAAGCCTGGACCCAAACCCTATTACCATGTCTATAAATTGTATGGATTTTAATGGTACGTACATTAAAAATGTCTTTTAACATTTTATATATTGCCTTAAATATATAATTGGTCAACTAATAAATTCTTTCAAAGTATAACTAATTACTTTATAAATATATTAATTATGGTCTCTTTTTTGTGATCAATAAACAAAATTTCATACTACAAAATAATCCATCTAAAGTCAAAATTAATTAGTAATATATGATTTAATATTGAGCTCAAATTCGTTTTTCTAAATATTTACGAGTTTAAATTCTTAAAAAAGAGGAAATATTAGCATATTGAAAACACTATCTCTTTAATGTGTACATAAGTATTAATTTTATTATTAAATGTTCTTATCTTACCGTACATTATAATCCTTATCTTACAGATAAAATTATGATAAACTGTCGATTAGTGTATAATAATTAATAAGGTTACGTCCTAACTCTGCATTCCATAACTCAGTCTTCTAGTTATATCCAATCAGTCAACAATAGGCAGATGAAAAGACCAACGAAAAGGTCAACAAGTAATCCATTTACTCTCTTTTTTTTTTCTCTTTAAAATGTCATCATCAATAAAATTAAATTACGGAATTGGTCATATCATATGATAAAAACAATATTTATACTCTTGACTCAATCTAGACTTAAAAGATAGGGATAACATGTTTTAAATTTTCAAAAATTTATAGATTTTGTAATAAATCACTAAATTTTAAAAACAATCCGATTTAAAATATAATATCTTATTGATATAATTAACAGAATCATTGAAGATGGTTTTGTTAATTACGTCGGTAAAATAAAAATATAATTAACGTTTTAAATTGAGTTATTAAGATTTTAAAATATTATTCACTTGATTGAAACTTTTAAAAATTTTGACATGCAATTAAAAAATTAAAAAATTGATAATTTAGAGCAGAGTTCAATTTCTAAACGTGCATCGACTGGAACAATCGCTCTTCTTCCTTTAACCGGGTGAGATTTCTATGATTTCTAAAACCATCTGTCTCGTATTTGATTGAACTTTAGGCTGAATTCAATATTGTTTACTATAATCCCAAATAGAAATAATGTGATAATTTGGTGCATTAAGTAACTAAATGCATTTGGTGTGGTTGTGACATAATATGAGAATTTATTATTGACCACGGTTGACCTTTGTTCCTCTTCACTTTTATAGTTTTATCACATCATCTTTATAACTTATAAGCATCATTGAATGGACCACTCAACTAATTCCAAACTTGTGTTCAACTAATTGGATACAGCTATCAAACACTTCCTATTCCTAATGACAAGTCTCATTTTGGGATACTTTATAATTACAATTATAAATAATGTACTGTAAACTCTAACCACAGGTGAGTTGGTAAGGGACTTTTCTGGCTTAAGCGAGGTCACGGATTCGAATCGTCCTCGTGTATGCAGTCGTTTAAAACTTGATGCCAGAATTTTACCTCCTTCAAGGGACCTATCCGGCTCGAACGGGGATTAGTTTGAGTGTAGATGACTTAAAGATGCCTTCCCATAATTGGAACCCTCTTAAAACACGTCGTGGGCAACAAAAAAAACCAAAATAAATAAATAAATAAATAATGTACTGTAATTTATACCAAAGTTATATAGAAACAAATAAAACATTGATACTTGTTAATATTAAATATTATTTTAAATCTATAAAATGGTCTATTAATTTTAATGTTAATAAATTGTAATTTTATTTATAATTAAATATAATCTAAAATTTAAGTCAATAGCTTTATTGATTGAAAACGATACATATATTTTATTTTCAAACATAATAACTATTATCTAAAATCATTTTATTTTATAAATATCTAAATGTAAATTTTTATCTAATTTATCCTTTCACAAATTTTAATTTATAATCATGACCCAGATATTTTTAATATTTAACCATCTATTAATGTATTTTTATCATTGCTAACAAGTAAGAATATTCATACTTTGCAAAATAGGAAGCTAACTTGACCCATTTGAAACAATGAATACATCAAAATTGACATTTATTTCTCAAACCTCATTCTTGTTATGATCAAGTAATCTACAACTTAGGTGGAATCAAGTATATGATTAAGTTAAACTATTCAATTAAATTGAAAATGTGAATAAGATGAAGGTGTTATTTAGTTTTGTTTTGAAATACTTTGGTAAATTTATATAATTATATGATTGATGTTTGAGTATTGTGAATTTCATTTATTTTTTCATAAATGTATTTTTTTAAGAGATGTTCAATTGATTGAATTTATTGTTTAACTTTAGATTATCGTATTGCCAACCGATTTATTCGTAATTTATAATTAAGTAAATTGTTATATTAACAAATTTTATAAGAAAAAAGTAAAGGAATCAAATTTTAAGAACATAAAAATTAAAATTAAGATTGACAAAATGATTTGAGTTTGATCGCATTTAAAGTTAATGAATTTAATTAAAGTTACTTAAATTTCAAATCAAGTTTGATTTTTTTTTAATAATGAGTTTTAAATCAAACTCAGTCATTTTGTTTAAATTTAAATTTGAATTGTACAATCAAACCTTTTTTAGTTTCAAACTTAAACCTAACCTGAACTCCAACCTTCTTTCACACGCAAAATAAGGTCATTTAATATATATAATAAAACATTATCTTTTACGTATTGATAAATAATTACTTTCAACCATGTAAAATCACAATTAAGTTTGGGTTCGAGCTAAAAGAATTTGGCTTGAGACCAACCCGATCTATTACCATTTTTGAGTGAAATAACTTCATCATATTCAATGTCATCTAGACTTGACTCAAGTCACTCTACATAAAATAATATCATTTTGTTAAACAACTAAAGAATCACTCAAACAAAATAATAACAATGTAAGCCAATTTCATACAAAACTCAAACTAAAAAACTCAAATTCAATTAAATCTTAGATTGTATCAAAATCAAAAAATATTTAAGCCGAATATGAACTGTCTGATCCATTTTTATCTTTAATCACATAAGTATTATATGATAAAACATAACGAAAGATGATAATGAGTATTGAGTTTGAAATAACAAAGTTTGTGCTCGAATTCGAATTTAAATTTGAAATTGAGTTATGAGTTGAACCAACCCATTTTTTATTTTTTAAAATAAGAAATATTAATTTTAAAATAATGTCATTTTTTTTAATGTTTTTTAAAATCCTAACTTGAAAAATTAAATAAAAAGTTGAAGCATGAACTCAAAAATTCAGTCAACTTAACTCGGGTCGAACTATTAGTAGTTTTATTGCATTGAGCAAATATTTATTAAGAAAAGGACATAAAAGTTGATAGGAATCATTAAGTAAACAAAAGACCATAAAAACTAAAATAAAAATAGTGTTAAAAAAAAGTAGATTGATGGTCTCACCCCACCCACCACCATAGTAGCAGACAGAGGGAGAGAGACGGCAGCTTTAAACTCGCGCATTCATGGCTTTTGTCTTTGATACATATTAAATCCCATTATAGAATTCTCGATCTCTCTCTCTCTCGCTGTCTTAAACACCGAGGTTTTGGGTTGGTGATTCTCTCAGTTACTCTTGTGTTTCTTCTTTATCTCTGTAATTGTCACCGGCCACTGTAATCACACCGACCGCTCTCCAGGTACTTTACCTTGTTTGTTTCATTCTCAATTTGTTTGTCTTTGTCGCGCTAAAGGATGCTTTCAAATGGGGTTTCTCTCGTTTCGTAGTCCGTAGGATTTTCTGGGGCGTTCTTTGATTTTCTGTTGACTTTTACCCTTTTTTTTCCTCCTGGGAAATAAGACAGAATTTATGGCTTCCGGAGTGTCTTCTTTTGGTTTTTCCCCAAGATCAAATTTTGATTACTAGAAAGTGTTGCTCTTCACTGAAGAAAAGAACCCTTTCCTTGATTTTGGAGGAAAGCCTTAACAATGGATGAAAATTTTTTCAATTCAAAAGGGAGTTGATTTGAGGAGATAAAGTCCTCAACTTCATGCACAAGTTACCGATTGTTGTAGAATACGATGATATGCCACTCTATTTGTCAGTGAATGCGGAATGCTAAGCTGATCGTGCAATTACAGCTTGAGTTGGTCTACTTGGAACAAATTTTGATGCCTGTGCTGTCTTTTCTTGATTGTTTTTATGTGGTATACGGAAAAAATAAGAGCTCTGATCATACTCTTCTTACTTTGCGAGATGGGTGGTTTGTTGTTTCTTAGGTCACCGTATAGAATTTATTTTTCTCATACTGTTACCTTCGTCAGATGGATGGTTCCTTGTTCCTTAGCTCAGGAGTTTTCCTTTATGGATATCTCGAACTATACATTGGACTAATATTTCAGTTATTCTTTTCTAATTTTTAGGTGGAGAATATCTATACAAACTGCCCAGCCAGATAAAGAAACACTTGGCATTTTAAAACTACAGAGGGAGGTTACTGGTTTGCGGGGACCTTCTGCTTGCTTAGAGCTTTCTCTCATTCTCATTGTTTTGTTATATGGAACAATTTTGATGCTTGTTACTTGGTGGAGTTAGCTTGTGGAGGAGAGTGGAGAACACTTGTCGAAGACGTTAAGTTAAAAAAAGGGGGTTTTTGAGCTGATATGGGTGCTGTTTGTTGCTGCTTGCCTGCTGGGGATTTTGATGATTATATGAACCCTAACAGTTCTGTATATAGAAATTGCATGTGTCTCAGCTGTTTCATCCAAAATTTTCTAGATGTGGTATGTATAGTTTTCCTTTTTGTTGTGCCCCTTCCCAAGACTGCCCCCTTTTTACTTTTATTTTTTCCCCTTTCCTGTGAAATTTTGTTTTTCTTGATCGATAGAATAACAATTTTATGCAGTGTCTTATAAATTACTAGCTTCCTATTGCATATGTAGACTATTGTCATTGACCAAGTTTCCTGTGTATCTTTCCATGCGCAAATAAGCATGCATGGAGATTCTTTAGGCATTTTAGCCAACAATTAATAGCCAGGATATGGTGATCACATTGTGACAGAATAGCTTTAGGTAACACAAGATTTTGTGCTTCTATTCTTGCTTTTGGGTTCAAAATGAAAATGCCTGAGAGACTATAATATCAGTATGTTTTATAAATAAAGAAGGAAATACCTATTCTGGCATTTGGATTTGATCTTGCCTATTCAGCTTAAGATACCAAACAAGTTTGATACGGTAAAAAAGCAATGAGTTTGTCACTGGATGGGAGGGTGTTTGCTACCAAGCTAATCTGCCTGTGGAATTGGGACAGAGTTATATAAAATCAAAATTGTATGTTATAGCATCTGTCCTAGTTTAGAGGCCTGGGCATCTTTGTGCATGATTTTACATGTTCTGTAAATTTAGTGCAAAATTTTATGTTAGACTATATCGTATTGATTTTCAGGGGAGATATTATTGATGAAAATCTTTGTGATGAAGTCCAACTATGTCTACCTTGTCTTTGTTTTCTTCATTGCTTGCAGTATTCTTTGCTTTTTCGGAGAGGGGAAATGCATTCTGTCCCTTCATCAATTCAGGGGGCGGCATCTATAAGTTCTGCATCTCTTGACAATTCGCTTTCTGACATGTATCGTTCACCTCCAAGACCCTTACCTTATGATGTCGACCCCAGATACTTCCGCCTACGTGATGGTCTGGTTTCCAGGCGTGAAAAGGGTTCAAGTCATTCACATGAAGAAACAGAACCATTAAGAAGCGAGAATGGTGCTGATTCAGAGTCCCTGAACACAGGAGACAAATGGAATGCATCTTGTGAAGAAGGGTCGAAAGAACAGCTCATTAAATGTTCATTGAAACTCTCTGCTAAGTCAACAGTTGGGATGGGCTATATATATTCATCTTCGGAAGATGAGGATGTCTGTCCAACATGTCTTGAAGGTAATATTTTTATTGAAGCTTTAACTGTTTTCCAGGCTTAAAGTCAGTTTATGATAACAACTTTTGTTGCTAAGGGTGCTTGATTACATGTTCTGGAGTCAAAAAGTTTTACCTTTACTTGGTACTTGCTTATTAAAGTAACTTATAGCAACAACGATATTATTCATCATCAGTAGACATGTCTGTCCAACTTGTCCTGAAACTAACATTTTTATTATCCCCATGTCCACTTCCCAAACATAAGAAATGAAAATGGAGATTGGTGTGTTTTTATGAAAAGGTTAAATATCAATTGGCTCGTCAGTAACTATGCTAGCTGTAGTAAGTGTCTGCTAATTTCACGAAAAAGGAGAGCATATTAAAATGATGGAATGTGGAATGATCCAAAAAATGTCACTTAAATCTCTAAGCTCAGTAAATGTGGACCTAAATCCTGCACTAGTTCATTCTTTCCAAAAGGTGAAATCTGTGGAAATCTTCATTTGACAGCCATGTAAGCTAAATGAATGTAGAATTCTGTTGAATACAGGCTTCTTCACCAATCTGTTGTGGTATTATATTGGCCAGTCATTGGGACACTATAAGCCTTTTCTTGATATCTAAATGAATGTTCATCAATAAAGCAATATTGTTATTCATTAGTTCTTGGAGTAAATTGCAAAATTTTCTCAGCTGAGTTTTAAATTGAATAACATTATCACTTCTACTTTAATGTGCAGAATATACTCCAGAGAACCCCAAGATAATGACAAAATGCTCTCATCATTTCCACCTTGGCTGCATTTACGAGTGGATGGAGAGAAGTGACAGCTGCCCACTCTGCGGCAAGGTAATCCCTTTTAGTTGGTTCTTTGAGAGCTTGTTTACTATTACTCTGACGTGAGGTAAACTAGGTTTTATAGCTTTTTCTCTCTGGCTTTAAGACAACCATTTTCTATGATTGGTTATGTTGAGTAACTACTGGTATGGAAAATTCTCTTAATTCTCTTCCCGCGCACCAGTATTGTCATATTTATTCAACTATTTGCGTAAGAATTCCTTACTTTCGGAATTTTGTGTATATTGATATCCACATAGCATTCTATCACTCTTCTGAAAAAATCATGACTACTATCAACATAACATTGTATTATTGCTCTTGGAGAAAATGTTTACTGCCACTGCAGAAAACTGTAGAATAGGAAACACTAGGCCTCCATATGTCTCTGGTGCATTTCATATCAAAATCTTCTGATGACTATCATACTCATTCACAATTTGGTCAGCCAATCTAAGGCATACTGATGCAGACGCATGAACTTGACTCGGTAAAATTTTCATGAGCTTTTTAGGTAATGAAACATTGGGCTAAATCTAGGAATAGATGAATTGGACTGATGCATTGCAGTTCGCATCTGAAGAGACTTGGCCGAAATTTTGCTGTGACATGCTAACAGTCTCTCAAATATGTACTTTCCATGTCAAATCTTAAGAACATGAAATTTGTAAATCTAGAAGCCATTTCATTCTCAATCTTGGATCATCCCCTTAACTCTTACACTGTTTAGCAGTTTACTGTAAAATCTGGTTACTCGATTTTGCATTTTTTATGCTCAAGTGAAATTTGTTATCATTCTAATTTGAACCATGACACGAACATATTCTTGGTTTACTGCTTCAGGAAATGGAATTCGACGAACCAACTTGATCGTTTACTGGACGTAAACTATAGCAATGAGAGTACAGGAGAAAGAAATCCCCAGGGAGATGGGCAGGAATACTTGTGAATATTGCAGGTTAAAAAGTGTTTTGGTATCTATAGTTAATATTGCAAATCTGTTCAGCATATGAATGGCTGTAAAGTACATTGCTTTCTCAATGATCTTTGGTTGAAGTTTTTGATGCACAGGAATGAAAATCTTCTTATAGTTTTGTTTAACATGTAAATAGAGCTTTGGCGTTTTGTGTTACTTCCTGAGCTCAAGTCTCCTGTTGACACTATTATATGGCATTTTGGACTCCACAGCTTGGCCTAATAATGCCCTCCATAACATGTTTTCTTGACTGGAAATGCCTCCTTAAATATGAATATTGAGTAAATTATTAAGTTTGCTTAACTAATGATGTTTTGGAAAATTAAAACTTAATGCAATTATTTTGTACTTGGTAAAATTAGAACGTTTGTATATCAAGTAATGTGCATTTATAATATAGGTCCTTTTTTATTAAAGATAGAAATTACACCAAAAACTGATATTGAGTTTTATAGATAGAGCAATATTACTAATTTATATCGGTGCAGAGCACAGACACTTAACCTTTATTTGGATCCTTACTTGCACAAGGGAAAGGAAAAGAAATATTGAGGAGAAAAGAGGAGAAAAAAATGAAAGAGAAATGAGATTTCTTTTCCTCTGTTTGTTTTCCTAAATTATCAAAGGAGGGAATTGAAACTTATATTGGTAAGTTATAAGAGAAAAGTTCTTTTGTCTTAGATTTCTCCTCCTTTCTCACCAATTTGAGGGAAAATATATTTGCCTCAAATTTTCCTCAGTTTCCTCTCCATTCTCTTACTTTCCCTCTGCTTATTTTTATCCAAATGGTAGAAATCAAGAGAAGTTCAATTCTCTTCCTTTCTTTTCTCTTGTTTTCGTTCAATCCAAACAAAGGCTTAAGAAAAAGTAATATCCAAAGTATAAGGTAAATATAAAGAGGAAAGTTGGATTTCATGATGCTTATGTATATCATAACAAGAGGAATACACGTAAAAGCAAACTTGTAAACATTAAGATCATTGATAGAGTGAGAATTAGTAAGTGAAACTATTTTGCTGCAACTTCGAAAGCTCTCTCGAAAACTGCAGTAGGCTGGCCACCACTCAGCTTCTGTTTCCCATTTATCTGTTTGAAACACAGTTCCTGTTAGAATTCAACTGTAAGATCATAAAAAGCCAGATACTTCTGTCACATACCACATAGTATGGTACGCCATTAATGCCCTCAGAGTACTTGTGTAGCTCCTCAGTAACCTTCAATGGATTCAGAAATAGAATATTCAGGTAGAAAACTTGACGTTTCATTGTTGAGAACGTAGAAAGAAAATTTCCAGTTAATATCATGCAAAAGAATCATATTGCAGAAAAAAAAGCAGTCAAAGGACAAATACTGAAAAATGGTTGCCTCACGGGGGTGGATCAAATGGTGGTAGGAGGTTCCGAAGGGTCTCTGAAAACTAAAAGGTCGATGGTTTGAGTCATGGTTTGGCGACTCACTTAAAAGACCTTTATGTGTGGCTGACCAAGAGCAGAAACACACTGAACCTATCAATAACCGTTGTAAAAAAATGCTTGCCAACGTAAAGATGGATACTTCACCAATTGCCCAAACAGAGTAATGGGATAAACTTTCTCCAAGAACTAAAAAGTTATAATCTTTGAATCTTGACAAGTACTGGAGCATAACCAAAAAGAAGCAAGAGCAAAAGTAAAAAAAAAAAATCGAGAAAAGAACAGACCTCCTTGACTCCATTATTTGGATCATCAAGAAACTCAGCTGCCCCCTCTATCCCAGCCTTCTTAGCACATTCCACAAGAAATTCCCTGTATTGATCAAATTGTGAAATATTAGAGTTTTCATAATGATGAAAACTTTTGAGTCTGTGCTGAAAGATGCCAGATTGTTTGTTTGACTTAATCAGTCAACCTTTGTCGTTTAAATTGCAAATTCACACCATGCATTTAGGCTTGGCAAAAAGGGTTGGGGGTACCTGACCCAAAACCTGTCAAGCTGACCAAAACCAGGCCGACCAGGCACAAACCTGAGTTTTTTGTCTGGGGTCTAATCGAGCTTGAGCTTTATAGGTTGACTCGAAGTCCGATCAAAATCTTGCTCATGCTTGCTTTCTTGAGGTTTGATCGGACTTCAGGCCTATCATCCCACATAAAAACCTTGGTAATCAGTTCTATTCAAACTTGCTTGTTCTGAACTACTGATTTCCAATTGATCAGATATTGCAAACAGATAATGTTGCTGGTTTCACAAAAGTCAATATTTATAGTACAGTGGTTCCAAATAACTCTTCTATTGAGTTGAGACCTTCAAGGATCAAGCTTAACTTTTCCGGTAGGGAAAAAGAAAAGAATTTAAGAAGCATAGCAACCAGTTAGGCAGTGACAAGATCATGCAATTGACATGAAAAAGTGCACTAAAAGAATCACAACACATATGGACACTTACTTATCACCAATATATTTAGCCTGTGTGAAGTAACCAAAGAACAGCTCCTCTGCAAGTTTATGTTGCTTATCAAGATCCTGTTGGCCAGCAAAATATAGAATCCTGTGGCTGTCGAGAGTGTTTCCGCTGTGCATAGCAAAGATCACATTAGTGATTTTCCCTTGGAAGAACTCTGAACCTTTATTCCCTAACATAATTTTCCGGAAATGAATTCAGAACATTACGTGAGTCCAGCCATGTTGTATTCCAAGCCAAGACCCTTAAAAATCTGTAATGTTCATGATGCCTAAGTTACATATCACTGAAGCCCCTAAGTTTCAAAGCATACGAGGGAACTAAACGGGAACAGAAACGATTAATACCTCCCCCATTCGAGCCAGCATTCCATCGACTCGAGATCCAAACTTTTCCCTATAGAACTGTAGCTTATCAACACCTTCTTTTGGAGCAGAGGGGTCAAGAAAGAATGGGTGCCTTATGATCTGCAAACACAAACTAATCAAACTTCAAATGAACCTCAAACGTAGAAGAAATGGTTCGATCCTCTTTATTTTTCTTTCTCAAACCGAGAGAAAAGTAAGAGAGGAGAAGGTGAGAGGACCTCAAAATCATATTTGTCCTTAGATGCGGCTATAGCTTTGTCCAAATTTTTCTTCCCAACATAGCACCATGGGCATACAGTATCTGAGCTGATGTCAATTTTAATGAGCTTCTTCCCACTGCTGCTACTAACCGATTGAGACATGACGCTTTGGTTTCTGGTGCCTTTCTATCCAATCAAAACAAGTGTTCGAAAACCTATTGAAACTTCATCAGATGAATAAGACCCATTTGCAGATGATCACTTGTCTTAGGTTTCAAAGCACATAAAAGGTGAATTTCATTGGTATCAAAATTTAGATATGCATCCAATGAAAGAAAGAACATGTTCTATTTCTCTCTATAATTCCAATTACGTTCTTGAAGACAAATAATTTGCATCTGCTTCTTATAGAGAACCTCAACCTATTCTAAGTAATCAACGAGTGACAAAAACTCGCAAATACGAAATCTTTTTGTAAGAAAGTTTCCAACTTTCAATATCTATAATCCAACAACCAAAACTGAATACAATAGAAGGAGGGCTTAGCTCAATTTCATCATCGTCCTCCAACAAATCCCCACTCACAACAGGAAAAGGAAACCGTAATGAAACAGAAAGCCTAAAAAAGAGACAGAAAGGTGTACCTGGTTGAAAAACAATGAAGGTGATCCTTTGGGGAGAGATAACAATGGCATTGTGAATGGGAACCTGGAAAGGTCTTGGCTTTTCTACTTGATGACGACGACGGTGACGTTGACATTCTATCTTCGACCATTCACCTAACGCTTTACCAAATTATAAAAATGGAAACTTGAATCTGAATTGGTCAAAGTATCCAGACAGATGAGTTCAAGGGTCGTCGTGTATGATTCGTATCTTCATATATCTAATCCAAACTTTGAAAAAAAGGCTTAAGAAATTAAAAAAGATTCAAACTTGTTGATTTCAAGTTGAGTTACAACGTGTCTCAAATCAAATACTATGTGATTAGAGTGGACAGTAACCCGAATTAGGACATCGATCCCAAAGCTTAACTTGATCCTCCCAAAAAGTGATTTCAATCCACTTTAAAACTCGCTCAAATTCAACCTGTATGATTCTTTAACTTCGAATCCATTCAAACTATGTCATTTTTATTAATCTTATTTTTGACATATTGTTTTATCTAAAAATGCATTTTTTAGTTGGTAAGAGATAAGTGGTGTTTGTTTTCATTTTTTATTTTTATTTTTATTTTGTTTTTAAATTTGGAAAAAAAATTGTTTGTCTGAGTTTTTAATTTTTGTTTTTGATTTTTTCCAATTTTTAAAAATTATAAAAGACCATAAAAAGTGATTTTTGTTTCCTATTTTTATTTTTATAATATGATTATTATCATTTAAATATATATTATTTAATTATTTAAATTTTAATAAAATTATAAATAATATAATTCAACATTATGTTTATATATTTAATAAATTAAAATTAATTATCCATAAAATTATAATTTTTTTTATTTTATTTTTATAATTAAATTTAAAATATATAAATATTCAAATAAAATTTGATTTAACAATTAAAATATATTTCAAATAAATATTAGTTTAGTTATTAAAATAAATCCTATTAAAAAATTAAAAACTAAATAAAAAAGTTAAATCAATTCATTCTTTTAATCATTGTTTTTCTAAAAGAATTGCAAATTGTAATAGAAAATAACGGTCATTCTTACTTTTCAGTACTTAGGGCCATCCAATTGTCTCGGAACAGCAACCTCAAGCTTGTTAACGGATATCCTCCGAGCATCTCGGAACAGCATCATCAAACTTGTTTATGTTTAACTTACAAATGTTTATGTTTAACTTACAAAAGTTTATGTAACTCGAAGGTGAGGATGATCCTAAAACATCAGTAAAGGGGGAAGAACTGATGAAACAACCGACCTGGAATGGCCTAACTAAGTTTAGCTCACTCTAATGGCGTCTCATTACTCACCTTTTTAAATTGGCATGTTTCAGGAAGAGAAGAGAAGCTAGTTCCCAGAATTAGATACATTTGGCAGAAACAGTTGTATTTTCCACATTACACAGGTTGCAATACAAAGATAAATCTTATCTGTTTATTCAAATAGAGACGCGCGTGCCATGTTCAGGTGATCTTATCTACCTGTTCACATGGCTGATCATCCAGTGTGGCAAGGATATGTTATTACTCGTTCCGACATGAGCTCCACCCTCCTCACTTTGGGGGGTTTCTTGTCTCATCTGCTCATCCAAACTGCAGAAATTTACAGACAAATTCAGTTTAACATCTGTTTGATGAACTGTTCCTAGTTGATAACATTCCTGAAAATTGTAGCAACAACTTCTAAGATAACTAGGAGATAGCAACCCAGTTCAACCTGACCCGACACCTATTATCTTCATTAAGAATTCAGTTTGAATCTCGATCAAACCGCTACAAAACAATGTTGTTTTGTGGTGAGAGCTTCCGCCAAGCTTTGGATTGACCTTCCTTTCAAGTCTAAAGTTGAGTTAACTTGAATATGGATCAATTAAAACTTAACTCTTTAATTTTAGACAAGTATGCGCTGAAGCAAGTTTTAATTGTCAACTTTATATATAATTGGCAAATGATACTGATTTGTATTCAAAAAAATAATTGAATTAAAATATTTATTTTGTTTACGTCTCGCTAATTTTTCTCAATAATTCTCTCTTTATTTACAATAAAATTTTAATTCTTACCTTTAGCATACAATCAAACATCATATACCATTTATATAGCCATCATAAAATATCGAATCATCAAATTAAAGGTACTTAATCTTAGAAATAACAAAATGTTATATATAAAAACAAGCACTTTATCATAATTCTTTTTAGATAACTTCAAATCGAGATTTAACTATTCAACTAATCCTTTAAAATAAAGTTTAGTTTTAACATTAGACTCATCAATAACTCCTATGATGTTGGATGCTATAGTTCACTATTTTATAGATTCTTGCACCACTAGCATTAGAGTAACTTGTGAAAAAAAAGGATGAGTTATAACTTAATTTAGAGACCCATTCTGAGCAAAATAGAGATGAATCTTACCCCATAGTTAGAGAAGGGAGTGACACCATTGGCTGCTGCGATTGTTGGGTGAAGGAGGTTGAGTTTTGGGCATGATTTTGTTGTTCCAACTGCGGATTTGCAACCAGAATTTGCATATTCTTATGGAAGGAAAAGTTTCGTGACTGGTGACGGGTAATTAGTAAATATCAGTGGTCATTCATGCCGTAAATGGCAAAAGACCACTTGGTTTTTGTGTTTGATATTGATTATACAAGTTAAAAAGCATCATTTACCTGCTTTGTCAATACATTGTTTTGCTCCTGCAAGGCCCTTACCTGAAACAATCAGATAAGAACATGCTTTGCTCACATGAAACTCATTTCGAATTCAATATACACGTTATCTTCAACTTTCTCACTATTGAAAGTTCTGATAATTAGACAAGTTGTAATGAAAGTTACCTCTTTCTGCTGCTGGGAAATAGACTCATTGACTAGTTGATTCTGCAAAGTTCATCCAATATATATACTGTGACCTTGGCTTTACTCAGAAATAATGTATCTAAAATTCTGTAGAAGAACGTTAGGTTCACCTTTCTTGATCTTACTCGCCTAAGGGCAGTATCAATTTGATGCTCCAAGTGTTGGAGCTCCCTAAGACTCATGAGGTCCAAATCTTCTCCGGCATAGTTCCTCAACAAAATCATTGTGAAGTATGTCAGATCTTTTTTGTTTTCGGTTGTTCCTTTAAGCTTTTATGCAAACTTGTGAAAAAGCAAGCGACTTGGCATCAAAGATTGAAGCTTGCTTTTACCTTAGGTTTCTTTGTAGGGCTTCAATTCTACTCAGGAGCTTAGGTTGTTCCAGAGTCCAGCTTGCCTAAACAAACATGCAGCTCACAGAAATAAAATGGTGAGAAATGTTCAGATCATTTATTTTTAGCAATTTTGAAGATGCAATCTTGTTTCAGTAGAATAATTTTAAATTTCGGTTACAAGTTTAAACCGTTACAGTGATTTGTCATAATTACAGATGCATTTTCCAACAATTCAAAACCTTTAGTATAGACTATTTCTTTTCTTAATCTTGAGTGAACCTGACATACAAAATCATCACTTTGCACTACTAGGAAATTCTGGATGGGAAGCAGTTTTTGATAAGATTATAATAGTTAAGTACCCGAAGTTCCAAGTTAATAGGAATATGCTGACTCTGAGCCTGTGAATGTCTCTCGTATCTTTCCAGAATATTTTCCATGCTGTTACATAAGGAAAATTTCTGATGTAAGACCAACAAGCCCTATATTCATGAAGTTAAAGGTTTTAACATCAATCAAGTAGGACAAGAAGCACCAAAAAAGAACAAGCTAGTATCTTGCCAATGAGGAATTAGAGATCATAAACACAAATGGGTTGAAGTTGTATGTGAGGCATCAAGGTATGAAACCATTAGTAGATACTAGGATTGTGGCTACTTTCCCTTATAAATATTGTTTCTAACTCATTTCTATAACAAGAGTTTAATTAATTTCTAAGTTCTATGAAATTCTAAATTCGGTTACTTGGATTAGGCTACACCTGTGTTCATATTGGAGTAATTTCACTTAATCCTTGCATTCATTTAATCTTTACTTCCCTAAGACAAAAGGTACTTTTGACATTTTATGTAGGATAGCCAATTTATTTGGGACCTTGAACTTTTTCCTATTTAAAGATTAGCTCTTTGTTTTTGTGTTTTCATACCAAGACCTCCTTTGTAAATGAAGAGATGTTAAAGGAGATTCTTATACTTCCCAATCAAATCTTCTTACATTTAAAAATACGCAAAAGAAAAAAAATAAAACTTTAAATTATTAATTCTTTATTAGAGATGACCTAGAATTAATAGTTTATTATCTAATGTATTTTTCTATTATAAAACTCTATTCGAGATTTATCGGAGTTTAAGAAAGATTTTTAATCCTTAGGCCGAAAGAAGTTAATAAAAAAGAAGGGATGAAGTGATTTATGAGTTAATAGAAAAGAAGTTAACAAATTCTTAATTAATTATTTTCGAACATATGACTTTTAACCTTAAAACAAATTATTATTAAGTCAAACTTTGAGATGAATAATAAGAAAAGTGAGAAAATTTTGCATTATGGATTAAATACCGAGGAGAAAATTAATAAGTTAAACGTTAAATCTCACGTTTAAAATAAAAGGAATGAAATGACTTACAAATTAATAAAAAAGACTAATAATCAACTTATAAATTAACTATTTATGAATATATAATTCTCTTTAAATATGAAGCAGACTGATTATTAGGTCAACCTAAAATTAGAAAATTATAGGATTGCCTAATTTTTCAAGAGCTATCACAGGAAGAAATGAAAGAAAAATCTGTATTATAGATTGAATTTTGATCAGAAAATTAATATGTTGAACGCTTAAATTTCACATTTAAAAAGAAAGTAGTGAAATGACTTACAAATTTATTTTAAAAAATTGTTAATCAACTTATAAATTAATTATTTTCGAATATGTAAATCTTTTTAAATCTGAAACAGAGTTATTATTAAGTAAAATTTAAAATTAAAAAATTATTGGATTACCTAATTGTTCAAAAGCTATCATTTCCGGTACAATTTGCATCATCAAATTCATAATCACAGCTTGGACTTGGCTTACCTGATTGATGGTAAAGCACTTCCTACTTCTCTAAACTAAAGCAGGACAAAGTCCCACCTGCATAACATATTTTATT
>JAOSBK010000001.1:30502340-30512795 GCA_027568895.1 Erythroxylum shatona | reverse complement strand
TATCTTTCCAGAATATTTTCCATGCTGTTACATAAGGAAAATTTCTTATGTAAGATCAACAAGCCCTATATTCATGAAGTTAAAGATTTTAACATCAATCAAGTAGGACAAGAAGAACCAAACAAGAACAAGTATCTTGCTAATGAGGAATTAGAGATCATAAACACAAATGGGTTGAAGTTGTATGTGAGGCATCAAGGTCTGAAACCATTAGTAGATACTAGGATTGTGGCTACTTTCCCTTATAAATAGTGTTTCTAAGTCATTTCAATAACTAGAGTTTAATTATAAGTTCTATGAAATTCTAAACTGGGTTATTGTTGAGTATGAACTTGGATTAGGCTACATCTGTGTTCATATTGGAGTAATTTCGCTTAATCCTTGCATTCATTTAATCTTTACTTCCCTAAGACAAAAGGTACTTTTGACATTTTATTTAGGATAGCCAATTTATTTGAGATCTTGAACTTTTTCCTATTTGAAGATTAGCTCTTTGTCTTTTTTTTTTTTTCATACCAAGACTTCCTTTATAAATGAAGAAATGTTAAAGGAGCTTCTTACTTCCCAATCAAATCTTATTACATTTAAAAATATGCAAAAAAAAAAGAAACTTTAAGTTGCTAATTCGTTGTCAGAGATAGCCAAAAATTAATAGTTTATTATCCAATTCATTTTTCTATTATAAAACTCTATTCGAGATTTATCGGTATTTAAGAAAGATTTTTTTATCCTTATGTTGAAAGATAAAAAGTAATGAAATAGGGATTAAGTGAAACAAAAATCACTAGAAAATACTTGGTATCAAATTTCATATTGAACAGGAAAGAAGGGATGAAGTAGTTTATGAGTTAATAGAAAAGAAGTTAATAAATTCTTAATTAATTATTTTCAAACATATGACTTTTAAACTTAAAATAGATTATTATTAAGTCAAACTTTTAGATGAATAATAAGAAAAGAGAGAAAATTCTGCATTACGGATTAAATACTGAGGAGAAAATTAATAAGTGGAACTTTAAATCTCACATTTAAAATAAAAGGAGTGAAATGACTTACAAATTGATAAAAAAGACTAATAATTAACTTATAAATTAACTATTTACGAATATATAATTTTCTTTAGATCCGAAACAGAGTTATTATTAGGTCAACCTAAAATTAGAAAATTATAGGATTACCTAATTTTTCAAGAGCTATCATACGAAGAAACGAGAGAAAAATCTGTATTATAAATTAAATTTTGATCAGAAAAGTAATATATTGAATGCTTAAATCTCACATTTAAAAAGAAAGTAGTGAAATGACTTACAAATTTATTTAAAAAAATTGTTAATCAACTTGTAAATTAATTATTTTCGAATATGTAAGTCTCTTTAAATCTGAAACAGAGTTATTATTAAGTCAAATTTAAAATTAAAAAAATTATAGGATTACCTAATTGTTCAAGAGCTATCATTTCCAACACAATTTGCATCATCAAATTCATAATCACAGCTTGGACTTGGCTTAACTGATTGATGTTAAAGCACTTCCTACTTCTCTAAACTAAAGCAGGACAAAGTCCCACCTGCATAACATATTTTATTCTGCCTTAACTCGTAGGAGATGAATTGGTTAGATTGTGACATGATTCCTACGTTATATCTTATAAAAATAACAGGTCTGATCTGTTTCTATCAGGACACCAATTCTATTTTTGTCTCCAGGCAAATGGAGATATGTAGTTTCCTTTCCAGAGAACCTTCAATATGGTCTTACAAAAGGAGAAAGAAAAGAAGAAGACAATCTTACTCCTGTATCAGACTTTTTGACTCTTGATACCGGTACAGCAGTGTGTAGAAGATGACTTATTTGACGAGGATGACTCTCTAACTTCTCTACCTATCTTCATTGTAGTTCTTTCTTTTCCAGTTTTGAGGTTTCAAGATCTTTACAACTTATGAGGAACTGCTTCAAAACCAACATTTCAAGTAGAGTTTCTAGATCTTTTGGAAGGTCCATTACATGCTAGTTCTCCCAAGTTTCACATGCCATTCAGTATCATAAGTGGTAGGTTGCACAAACAAAATAGAGAAACTAACTCAATAAAAGGAAATGCATTATGCTTTTTAATGTAAATGAGAAAAGAAACTATATTAATTAGGATATACAATAGAAGGAATTATTCTATTTTCAAATTTCACCTTCATCACGTATAGAATTTTCTTTTTTTTTTACTATGACTAATGTATATTTCCTTTAAGATAAAGGAAAATTAAAAAAATTTATACCACACCATTTTTATAATAAATAAATATTTCTTTTTCTTTCGAACCTATCAAAATTATCGAGTTAAGATGATACAAATTAGTTCTTTTTAATAACTTAAGTACTATATGACGAAGATTAAGTCATAATTAATCATTCATCAATATTATCAATCCATTATTCTTACAGCATTACATGATAATACTAATTCTAATATACCTACTAATTAGAAAACAAAATCCTTTTAAAGGTATAGTAAAATTACTACAAGGCAAAATGAATTGGTTTGGAACATGTTTGCTAATGAAAAAGTTGATTTGATATATCAACATATAAATAAATAAATCATCCTATACAATTACGAAGCCTTGAACTTTAACATCTTATGTTACTAAACCCCAAAGAAAACTTGTATAACTGGTGATTGGTGGACCTACTCATAAAAATATAATTTTTTAGAATAAAACATTCTTTATTTAAGAATAATAACCATTAAAATATCACCTAAAGGAATACTAGTTCACTAAAGTTTCTCATTAAAATGGAAAGTTATCAAGCAACTATATATCTTTAAGGATTGTAATTGTATTATGATCTAAACTAAATTAGAATTGTTAAAGGAATAGTAGTTCATGTATGCACTAAAGTTTCTCATTAAAATAAGAAGTTATCAAGCAACTATATATCTTTAAGGATTCTAATTGTGTTATGATCTAAACTAAATTAGAATTGTTATAATGTTGCTAAGTAAGAATAACCTTTTTCTCCACTGGTAATCCAAATCCTAGCTGGAGATTATGTAATAACCTGTTTCTTTTTTCTTTCAACATGCATATATGAAATGATACTTTAGTCTATGTATAGATCCATAACTGTGGATTTACTGAATTAAAAAATCTCTCTAAGTTCTTAAACATGGAAAATTAAGAATGAAAAGGTATGGACTGTGGAGTTTTAATGGAGGACAAACGGTTTTAACACTTTGAAACCAAAAACCTATAGATGAAACAAGGTCCCTAAGCCTGGATTAGTAGTGGAAGACCTTTGCGGAAAACTTAAAAGTATAACAACCTCAGATTGGTTTGATCATTGAAGAGGCATATATATCCTAGGTCAGGTAGCACCAACAACAATAGATCCCAACATCCTAGGTCGAAAATCAAAAACAAAAAGGACACTGCGCCACATGACACAAAGCTCTAGAAACCCTTTGGCTCTAGGTTTCTTCATGGTGGAAGTGTATGTGAGAATGCTGAGTACTTCATAAACTAAGGGGTGTTAAACCTCGTACAATAATTTTACCTGAAACACAGAAAAAGGGAAGAGAAAATTCCGGTGATTATAGATTGTATCTTGAAATATGTGTATATAACAATTTGTTTTCTGGTGTCCCCGTACAAGTTAAAAATTATGATGATACAGTAATATATAAAAGTTTGCAGAAAATTGCAGACAATGGGTGGGACAGTGACGATGATTTGTATGGTAATGCTTAAGTCTTTGAAAAACAGTAAAAAAAGAAAAAAAAGAGGGACATAAATTCAAAGCACACATAACCCACCTCAGGAAGTAAATTACAGAAACTAAGAGTCTAAAACAAAGCAGAAAACATGCAAGAAAATGAAATAAATAGAAGTAGAGAAAGTAGGTAGAGATGTAGGTGTGAAGGTGTAAAACCTTAAATCGCTGGAGTACTCAAAGAGCTTTCCTTTGCTTGAGAAGACGATTAAAGCAACATCAGCATCACAAAGAATTGAGATCTCCTTAGCTTTCTTTAACAGACCAGTCCTCCTCTTAGAGAACGTCACTTGCCTGCTAATCTTGTTCTCGATCCGCTTCAACTGAACCCTACCTCTCCCCATTCCCAACTCTTCTGTACTTTTTGCTTTGTATAAACTCTATATCAAGTAAAGAAAGCTCTCAGACCAAATTCAAGAAACCCCCTCAAGCTAAATTTTGTTGTCTCATTTAGAGTAAAAGAAGAGAAACCCACAAGAGGAAAGATTAAAAAAATGATAATAAACTTAAGAATTCATACTGCTTATGTAGTAAGTAATCATGGGCAAGTTTCCATTTTTGTGTTCTTGTTATTATACGAAAGGAAAAGGGCTTTGTGTTTGTGTGTAAGAAGAAGGAAAAAAGAAGAGAAAGAAGAAAAAGAAAAGAATAGGAATGGAGTAGCAGCACCACTTCAGGTTCGCTAGCTTTCCTTTCCTTTCCTTTTTTTTTTTTTGTGTGTGTGGGTGGTCTAATAATGGTGGAATGGGGCTGGAGATTTTAAGAATCTACAGACAAGAGTACCTGTGCAGTTATGTGCTGTCGAGTTGCCATTGGAGGTGTGTACGAGAATTTGGTCACTGTCTCATTTAGAGCCACAGGTTCGGAGAAGAGATGTTTGTTCGTACAAAACCTGGCATCCTCTTCTTGGCTTGGCTTTTCTTTTCAAGTCTTATATTTGATTTGTACTGACGGCGCTGCTCCAACTGCTCTACTATACATTTTGCTATTGCTATTTTTGTGTTAATGGCTCTGCTCCCATTTTGTTGCAAGCAAAGAACCATAAAGTAAAAGACATAAGCTTTCATATCATTTTTTTAAAAATAATAAAAGTAAAGATATAAAGCTTTCAATTTCTTGCCATTAAAATCTTTTTCTATTATTTTTTAGCAAAACTCACTTTTTTAATCTAATTCTTAAAATTGAATCAAATTAATTAAATCTAATATATATTATAATTTATTAAGTTAAGATGGGTTATTATATTAGTGATATTTTATTAATCTATATTTGATATTCATATTACATGTGCTTTATAGTTATTTCTAATCAAATTTAAGAAAAGAAGTTTTATGGAAATTTTAAAAATTAGAAATAATTTTGAAATTAAGAAATTGTTCTAAAGTATATCTTTTGTACTAATCATAATAATTAATAGCTAACTATTCTATCCATATTTGATGACTCGGGGAGACAGTAAAAAGATACAATCATATATTTTTATTATTAAACGAATTTTCATTTATAGAATTTTAAATAATAAATTTCTTTAAATATGCTTCTAAATATAAAATATAATAGGCTATTTGTATATATCTTAAGTTTTAATTTAAATAAAATATTTTATTTGATTATTGTAAAGGAAAAGGTGCAACTTATTTACTATAGACAAATGCAGATTAAGTTTGACTTTAATTTCATTAATATGTTTAATAGTATTCCCAACAAAAAGAATATTAAAAATCATTATGATATGTGAAAAGTAATTTAAAAATATATATACAATTTTATTACCATCCTTGAATTGGTTATGGATTTTATTAGATTAAATGATGATTTTTCAGGATAAAAAGAATATATTCCAAAACTTAAAGTTAAATACATCAAGAACATCATTGATTTTGTTTAATCAAAGTAGTTATATTGGCATAGTTAATGGTTTATTAGGTTTATTTATCATATAATTTTATAGGTCCAATTTTATAGAAAAAAGCTAAAATGAATATAAATTCTTAAATTTTTAGACCCATATTGAATCTCTTTATTAAACCATTTAAATTGAATAACTAAACTATTTATATAACAAAGGATGCTCTAAAACAAGAAAAGAAACCAAAATGATATACATAAATATGTATATTAAACAACAATATTTCCTTTTTATTTAAGAAGGTTTAAATAGTAAGGAATAAATGTATGATGTGCTTTTAATTTAATTCCGAGTTTATGAAATATAATTATCTTAGGAACTCTGGAAATTCATATTAACCTATCCTTGCTATTTTTAAAAAATATATAATTAATTATTAGGTAATTGATTAGTAGCAATATAAATTATAATCGTTTTGAGCTATAAAGAATCTAAATATAGATTATACGAGGAGATAATATTAGGGATGATAATAGATCGGTCTCATCAATTTTTTAAAATTAAAGTATAAAATAACTTTTTTTTAATTAGGTCATACTCATTATAATCCCTAAATAATATTTTATATCGGCGAAAAAACTACCTAACTCTTAAATACTAGAAGAAAAAACTCAATTTGTATAATATCATTTATTGCTCAGATAGTGACATTTATTTTTTAAAAATATACTCTAAAATTTTGTGGTCCCAAAAGTACGAGAAATTTATTTTATGGAATAGAGTTGGTAGCTTTTTACGCTGTTATTTTGGGGACCATTATGCTAATCGGCTCCCTAGAAATAAGGTATTTATTATATATAGAACAAACTTGTACAAATCTTTACCTATTTTCATGGGGACCATTTGTACCAAAACTCAGAAAACCAAGAAATTCAAAATAAAGGCAAGAAGTAAAATAACAATGCATCGATTGTAGGCCTATTTTAATTAATGTTAATGTATACTTTCTCCTATCTAAAATAAGTGTCGTTTTAGAGAGATGCATACTTATTAAGAAAGTCAGTGAAATGTTTGATATACCCTTATTAATTACATATTGAATTGTCTTGAAAATGTAATCTATATAATTAGGATTTGAGATAAATTAAAATGTAATTTTGGAAATAAAATTATAAACATGCATGAAAAATCGTGAACGACACTTATTTTGAATAATTAAAATCTCTCTAAAACGACACTTATTTTTGATAGGAGGGAGTAATTAACAAAATTATATAGCTAAGGAACATACTTCTCGATAACATATTCAATCTTGTCCTTAAAAAGAAGGTGATTATAATAATCTAATTTTAATATAAAGGAGAAATTATGCAATGAAAATTACAACCCTAAATATCTATATCTTTCTTTTAAATCCCTTTTTATCTTCTTAACACCCTTAAGGGGCGGTGTATTATTTGTAAAAATTTTCACGTATATTCAGAATATAAATTTTTACAAAATACATTTTTCAATTAGATAAAATATATATTTTCCTTTAATTAATTTTATGTGTGAAACTTAATTATAAAAGTGATCGTAGTTTATGTCTATATCTATATTTACATATTTATAACTCAGAAATATTAAACATGAGATATTTTCCACATTCAACTATTATCGACTTTAACGTAAAGGGAAAACCTATATATTAGGAAGAATCATCATGCTATTATATATGCTACAAGCTGTCAACTTGTTTGCAATAATCAAATTGTACCATTCATACTCATGCCTATGGATTTGCTCTTTTTATTATGTTCTCGATTATTGTAGCTTATGATGATTAAAAAAATAGTGGAATATGAATCAATTTTCTTTTAATGATTAAAAAAAATATACACATCTCGAATGAGCCCTAAAGGGATGAAACTGGTCTAACCTTTTAACTTGATAGATTAAACATTCCAATTCGATAGATTTATAGACAATTATATATGTGTATCGTATGTTTTATCTAAGTGCACTTGAAAGATCATAATTACACGTCTAACAATATAAGAAAAATAAATATATACATTATTACTTGATAGAAAATCCTACCTTTTAATTAGCTATTATGGATTAGCTTTGAGATTGAGTGACTGTTTGGTTGAGTTTTTGAAGGGTGAATAAGCAATTTTTCTACCTCAAAAATTTTTTTTAAAGAAAAATGAGTGTTCGATTGTAAAAAATATTTTTTAGTAGTTATAGCTTTTTTTGTGTCTAAAATACAGTTGTTTAAGAAACTCAAATTTAGAGCTTCCCCAAAAAGTACTTTTTCATGTAAAATTTTCAGATCAATTAATGAACCTATTTTTTTAGTCCTTTTTGTTCTTATATTTTACACATAATTTTTACAATACCCACAAACACATTTTCGCGTTTATTTTAATATTTATATAATATTATTTGACTTTTTATGTGTTTTAATATATATTTTTGATATTAGATTTATTTATGTTATAATCCATATAAAAGATTTGGTTATATATATTTTTATTTATATTTTATATGGTTTAAAATTATAATATAATTAATATATTGTGCTTTGCATATTGTTTAATATATTTTAAATAATATTTTATATGCATAAATAATTTTTATTATAAAATAAAATATAATTAAAATTAAAAGTGCTTTTTACTTTTATATTGTCAAACAGTCTATTGTATGAAGCTTTTTCAAAAAAAATTTTTTAAATGACAATCAAGCAGTCAACTACCTTCTTAGAAAAGCTCTATTGACAGAAGCTCTACTGACAAAAGTTCTACTGATATAAGCTCATCCAAACAGGCGCTGAATGATTTCATAGTAAAAACTAAATTTAAAAAGTTGAATTCAAAATATAAAACACAAATTAAATTAAAACTACAATATTCGATATGAAGACTTAAAAAAAAAAGTTTGCATAAAGTTTAGAGATATGATTATTCCATCATTAAAATTTAGAGGAATCATTGGTACTTGGTAGGTGGGAATGAAAACTTAACATACATGAAGACTTTTCCAACTTTGGTATGGATGTCATTTTCTTAGACATTATACCTCCCGTACGGACATGCCTTGAATGTATGTATATTACAAAATAAAAATAAAAAGAATATATGATGGACAGATTCCTGAATTTAATTCTAATAAACAAAGAAAAGCACCCAAGAAAAATGAGATTCTTGAACTCATTATGGAAGCTTTATGATCAATTTTAATGGCTGAAACGGATGAGAAGATTCTTAGCTTTTGCATTAATGTGGAGGTTGTGTATTCATAATTCTTATAAACTCCACTTTGTTACTACTTTTTCCGTCCATTCAATATACTAATCGAGTTGATAGAATTTATATCTGTTAGGGAATATATAAAATCAATTAAATTAGTTTCACATAATAATTTAAGTTATTGTGGTGAAACGATCACTTAACATAGTATTAGAACCTTTGTGATCAAGTGGTTGTGAGCTCAAATCCTACCACCTACTTATTATTCAGCACAAAATAAAGTGTGCAATTTTCAAGTCAAGAGTTTTTCACTTAAGGGGTTGTGTTAGTGAATATATACAATCAATTAAGTTGGTCTCATACAACAGCTTAAACTATTACGATAAAACGGTCACTTAATAATATCGACTAGTTATAAAGATTTGTTACTTTTATTTGTTTATTCATTTGTGTTTTCTTTTAGAATATATGGCCTCAATTGAGCTTTATAGGATGTGCAACCCTATATATTCGAGACGAATAGTTCGATTTTTGTATGGAGATTAATAATTTGTTGACCCTTCGTACAAAAGAATAAGGTTAATAATTTGTGTGAGGATCCAATCCGGTCATTAAATTAATCAATCTTCTTTGAGGAGACATACGTAGAAGCAAAACCAATGCATAGAAAAATGAGGAATCCATCAGGTGTGTGACATTTCAGGCACAACACGATCAAATGGCAAGGTTTGAGGGAACTTAAGGTTTTGATTATCCCCACCTACACACACAGGTTTATAAAATTACAATGGTACGACTGGATTTTGTAATATTTGTTGTCACGTTCTAACACGACTCCCGATGTTTTAATTTGCAATACAATTTCTGTGACAACCTTAATCTGTACCCAGAAACACAGAGCTCATACTCCAATATTTTGCACCTGCCAAGCCCTTTAAGCCCCTTTTTTTTTCAGTTAAACTAGGGTGTGTTTCGATCGTTCTTGTGCGTCGAGATCAATACTATGATTGTTTCGATAGAAAATAACGAAAGGAAGATCGAAAAAGGAGCTCTTTAAGGAGTGATTTAAGTAATAAAATTACTCTAAATAATCTTGATCTTCTCAAGATTTACTTTGCGTATGATTATTGTGATCCAGATGCTGAGACGGAATGAAACAAAAATTTGGAGACAGAACATAACAAAAATTAAAGACAGTGAGGTGCTTCGCAATGACGGAGCCAGAAATTTAAGATAGGAGGATCCAAATATTTAATTTTTTTAAATTTTAGGGAGCTCAATGTACCACTAGGCTCCAAATAACTCCATCCTTATATATATATATATATAATATTTTTTAAAGTTTTTGGGGGCCTAGTGCACCACTGGGCTCCATTTAACTACGTCCCTGGTGCTTAGTTGTAATAGACAAACTAGATAAAATTGTGTTCATCTCAAGGACAGAAATATTTTTGATTGCGGTTGACAGAATATAAAAAACATTGTCAATAACTAAACTACCTCTGCATATAATATAATTAGAAATATATAATTCATTGATTATTTTAAAATGAATGATTTGTATTAGTAATTTAATTATATCTATAAATAAGGAATTTAAAAAAT
>JAOSBK010000001.1:30389463-30421273 GCA_027568895.1 Erythroxylum shatona | reverse complement strand
GCATATAACAATTATTTAAGCAAGTATAAGAAGACCACACAACCAGAAGTTTTACGCATTCTAAATCAATATGTAAACCAATATACCAACATATGCTCAATTTCAGAAAATTTAGAAGACAAAAAAAATAGTAAGCTTACCTCAACAGTAACAAGTAGCACCTCTCCTTTTCCCTTTCTGCTTTCAGTGTTGATACTGAACAATATGAAATCACAGTGTTATTACATAAAGTTAATTGCAAAAGACGAAAGTAATGGCTGCATTCTATACACAGACCCAATACACACAAAGAGTTTTACGGGCATTCTAAATTAATCAATTTTTTCATTGCAACAGTAACATCGATCTAAATCCAAGAATTAAAACTAAAAATGACAGAAAGATGAAATTTATCCAAAAAATTAATAATAAAAGATAAGTTGCGTCTGCGTAACAACACAGACCTGGTCTGCGTTGTTACGCAGACGACACGTCTCGTCTGCGTAACAACGCAGATACGAAGGTCTGCGTAAACGCAGACCTTCGTCTGCGACAGACCTTCATCTGCGACAGACCTTTGTCTGCGACGTCCCTTGTTTAACGTGTGAGTAGAGAATACAGAGAACCTAAACTGTGAGTAGAGAAGAGGTGAGGAGAAGAGACGCTCAAGAGAGAAGAGACAGCAAAGAGAAGAGACGTTCAAGAGTCGTGAATAAAAAGTTTCAATTGTTATTTGCGTAAGTGACGCAAATCTTCTACCCGAAAAAGCTGTATGTATTTTGGCTTTTAAAAAAGTTGTTTCTACTGTAAAAGCACTTTTAAAATTTTCCACCAAACACTTACTTTTTCCTTAAAACAGCTTTTGCTGTAAATAAAAGTGCTTTTGGACCCTCCAAAAGCTGAACCAAACGAAGGCTTAGTATTATTTAATACAACTTTGTTGAAACGCAAAGTCAAGCCTAAATAGACAAAAGAATTGCTGGCTTTTTTTTGACAGCACTCGTAGAAAAAATTAATAAATTGCATATCTGTAACTTGTCATGCAAGGGGAAAATTAATTGCAATATTACAAGATAAGATATCTCTGAAGTGTTCTTAGCCTTCTATGACAAACATTAGAAAACATAAGTTAATTACAAAGCAAATATTGTCTTATTGATTTGCTCTATATTGACTTATTGAGGTAAGAATTAGACACCTTTCCCACTTTTGAAATTGACTTCAATCAAATCTATTTTGAATTTTGAATTGAATAAAATCACTTATTAAAAATCTTAAAAAATTTTGGTCGAGTCAATCGTAAAAATTTGAACCGACTAACTTTTTGATTCGATTTTTAACTTTTGGATTCAATTTACTTTAATAACTCTTGTTGTTAATAACAGATCATTTTATTAATTAATCGGTTGATTTTTATAACTAATAAGTTCTTATAATCTAAAATAAATAATTGATTTTTAATTAAATTTCAAATTATTCGATAAATATGAACAATTTCAATCATATTTCAAATTCTTTAACGTTATTCAATTTTTGGTCTATTTTACTTTTAAATTTTAAATTTCTTATCTTACCCCTTTTATTTTCCATCCGATTTTTAAAACATTGAATAAAACTTAAGCTTTTTAATCATGTTTAATCGATTCTTCTATTATAAAATATAAAATTTTGACTTAGACAAAAAAAAAATTAATTCTATGGATTGTGAAAAATAGATTAGGTCAATTTGAAATTAACAAACTTAAGTCAACCGAACAACATATGTTAACCAATTTTAATTCTGAATTTTTTGAAGGCTCTGTAAACAAATTCTAACATATATTCAACAATAATATACATTAGAATAACATATAAAATACATGCGGAAGAAAAACGAAGTACCTCCTGCCATTGTTGTTTGTGCTTGAAGAGTTGCGTTTTGGAATTCTTCTAAGCTCTCAATTCTTAATACGATGGTGTATATTTTCAGAAGAGAAAATAAGCTTAGGGACCCCAAAAAATTTGCAAGAACGGTTATATGAATGTGCTCCATCAAGCACACCAAGAGTTACCATAAAACTAGGAATTGAATACCCATTAACTATATAATGTTTGGACTATTACTATAAGGAATATGAACAATTTTCACATTCTCCTACTTAGTCCATACATTTAACTTGATATCAAATCCTAATCTGATCCAAGTATAATACATTAATCATGATGATAAGTCCTCTAGTGGTTTGAGTATTATCTTCTATGTATTATAATATACTGTAATTGTTTCAATCCGAATGTAGTAACATTACTTAATGAATAAACCCTATGTTTACTCCGATATCCAAAATAATCAATTTTCTTAAAATTCAATAATGTGCACCGTAATATGAGAAAATATTGTAAAAGTTTTATGAAAATAATATTGTCCATATAATGAAAATTATACAATGAAACTCAGTCTCATTCTAACAACATGATCCTTGAACTTCATGGTGGTATGCCTTTTGTTAAAGGATCAACTATCATCAATTTAGTGCTAACGTGTTCAATGATCACTTTCTGTCCGTAACACGTTCCCTTATAGATAAAAACTTGATGTTTTCGACTACCACTCTTATTGTTTTTAGTTAGAAAAACAATTGTTGAATTGTCAAAATATATGCTCAATGGCTTAGAAGTGGAAACCACAAGTCGAAGCCTATATATGAAACTCTTTAGCCATACACTATGTGATGAAACCTCAAAACAACAAATAAACTCAATCTCTATGGTGAAAGTAACAATTGACACTCCTCCAAGATATGGCTTCATTGGAAAATATGAAGATATAACCTGATGTTGATTTTCGTAAATCAACACACCTAGCAAAATCTAAATCTGAGTGCCCTGTTACCTCCGGATTGTCGGTGTGTCTGTACGTAAGCATGTAATCTTTTGCTCCTTGAAGGTACCTCAATATTTTCTTTATAGCTCTCAAGTGACCTAATCTTGGGTTACTCTGATATCTACCTAACATTCTAATAGCAAATGCAATGTCATGGAATATTTTTCATTTGTTCCATTTCAAAATCATTTTTAGGGCATTGGTCCAAATTGAATATATCCCCTTTCATAATGGGAACTACACTAGGTGAACATTCTTTCATCTGAAATCTCTCTAAAACCTTATTAATATAGGTTTCTTGAGACAAACTCAAAACACCATGGAATCTGTCTCGACATATCTTAATGCCAATGACATAAGACCTATCACTCATATCTTTTATTTCAAAATTTTTAGAGAGAAATTGTTATACATCATATAAAAACCCCTATCATTGGTTGCAAACAATATGTACATATAATACAAGAAAACAAATTTTACTCCCACTAACCTTCTGATATATACATTGATCCATAATATTTTCTTCAAAACCAAATAATGAGATAATATTGTGGAATTTTAAATACAATTGTCGAAATGCTTCTTCAATTCATATATGGATCTTTTAAGCTTGCAAACCAAATGCTTACCATTATTAGAGGAAAATCCTTCCAGTTGTTTCATGTAAACCTCTTCCTTTAGGTCACCACTTAAGAAAGCCGTTTTCACATCTATTTGATGCAATTCCAAGTCAAAGTGAGCAACCAATGCCAAAATTATACGAAGTGAATCCTTTTTAGGCATGGGAGAAAATATATCTGTGTAATCTATTGATTCCTTTTGAGTGAATCCTTTAGCAACGAGTCTTGCCTTATATCTCCTAATGTTGCCTTATAAGTCCTTCTTTGTCTTAAATACTCATTTGTAACCTATAGGTTTTGCTCCTTTAGGCAAGTCAACAAGATCTCAAATATCGTTATTCTTAACGGAATTCATTTCTTCCTTTATTGCATTATACCATAAATGTGATTCATTGCAACTAATGGCTTGTGAAAAGGTTTCAGGATCATTCATAACTCCTATATTGTAGTCAGATTCTTGTAGAAATAACATAATCACTAGTAATAGTTGATTTTCTTGTTCTAGTAGATCTCCTTAATGTTGTACCAACATCCTCCTGTAGAGTCTGTTGTTCAACTGGTTGCTGAACGTTTTTAGGTAATTCCTGAATAACTGGATCTACTAGATTATTAGCAATTTGTGGAACATCTTAATTATCATTTATGTTTACATTAGGCTGTTGAATTTTAACAATTAGTTGTACAAAGTCTATTTGAACTTGAGGATCGTTCTGAATGACAATCACCTTACTTTTTAAGGTGGAAGGTTGAGTATCCAAATGATCATTATCAGAAACTATATCTTGAAATTGATCCCTCCCACTAATCAAATGATTCTTAAGTAATTTTGCATTTCTTGATTCCACAATTCTAGTGTGATGTGATGGACAATAAAACCTATATCCGTTAGACTTTTCGACATATCAATAAATGCCCACTTATGGTCCTTGGGTCCAATTTCTTCTCTTGTGGATTATAAATTCTTATTTCAGAGGACAAATGGCATCTTTGGAATAGCCTTAGTTGGTACTTGGTTTAATATATACATAGCCGTCTTAAGAGCTTCAATCCACAAGGACTTGGGAAGTTTAGAGCTACTCAACATGCTCCATACCATGTCCAATAATGTTCGATTTTTTCTTTCTACCACACCATTTTGTTCCGGAGATCCAGGCATAGTGTATTCGGTTATTATCCCATTTTCTTGAAGGTATCTCACAAATGGACCAAGTGCTTATCCACTTTCAATATATCTACCATAATATTCTCCATCTCTATCAAATCTCACGATCATAATTTGCTTACCACATTGTTTCTCTACTTCAATTTTTAACATTTTAAAAGCATCTAGTGCTTCATTCTTATTATGAAGCAAGTAGAGATGCATATGTCATAAACAATCATCTATAAATGAGATGAAATATTTCTAACCATACGAGTCCATATTTGGACTACAAATATCTGTGTGTATGATATTTTAATATGTATGAACTTCTCTTGACACCTTTCTTTGATTTATTGGTTTGCTTTCCCTTCATGCAGTCGACAAAAGTATCAAAATAAGCAAAATGTAAAACACTAAGTATTTCATCAGTCACCAATCTTTTAATCCTTTCTATAGAGATATGTCCTAATCTCCGATGTCATAACATAGAAGAATTTTCATTCATGACATAATGTTTTGTTCCAGCATGAACACGTGTTATATTGTAACTGGTATTATTTTGTAAATTAAAATAAAAAAGACCATTAAATAATGTACCATTCCTAATAAGTTCATATTTATAATGTAATTTTAAAGATTTGTCTGAAAAATGAAATGAATATCCAAATGGTACAAGTCTTGAAATTGAAATCAATTTCTTAGAGAAATTGAGAATATAAAATGTCTTGTCTACTTTTAAAATAAATCCAATACATAAAATTAAATTACAATCCCCAACAACCTCCACATGTGAACGTATCTTATTTTCGGATAAGATATATTACTCACCTCCCACTGACTTCCTTGGGTTTTGCAAATCCTGCAACACATTTGTAATATGGATTGTACAACCATAATCCATCCACCATGTTTCATGATATATTTTAGCCATATTAGATTCAAAACAAACTAAAGAGATTAGATTACCTTTCCTTATGTTTGACATTATCCTTCTTCATGTGTTCTTTTTTCTTGCAAAAGAAGCATTAGATTCCTTCTTAATGTCAACTTAGATAGGTATTTTACCTTTTCCCTTTGAGTCGATTTGATTTTTCTTCTTTCCTTGAACAACTAGATGTGCACTTTGTGAACTCTCTCCCTGTTCCATCAACAATCTCCCTTCCATCAACACATATAGTCATTCATTCATTTATTGATCATTTATCCTTATGTGTATTATAAGAGATTTTAAAGGTTTGTATAGTGGTGGAAGGAAGTTCAAAATGTAATGCATGAGAAAAGAATCAGACATTTCAACCTTTATTTTCTTTAACTGAGCCGCAATGTCTCTCATCTTCGTGATGTGCTCACGCACATCTCGAATACCGGTGAGTCTTGTCAATAAAAATTTCATAATTAGAGTGCTTGTAAGTGCTTTGTCTAAAGTTTCAAACAACTCATCAACAACCTTCAGTAGAGCACGAACATTGTCATGTTGCTCTACGAAACCATGAATGCCGGCAAAAATTTTAGTTTTAATGAACATCACACTTAGTTGATTAGCTTGTTCCCAACATTCGTAAAGCACAATTTTAGCTGTAGTGCTCGCCTTCGTTATCTTAGGTAACTCATCCTTCCGAATAGCATAATCAATGTCCATCTACCCCAGATGAAGAAGAATTCTCTCATTCCAAATGTTATAGTTTTCACCCCTTAATTAGGAAATTTCACAACTTACATTAGAGAAATTAGCAGTTTGAATAGCTGCATAAATTAAACATACATGCTACTCATCAATAAATTAAGGCGAACAAACTATATATATGTACTACTAATATAAAACATATCTTAAAAGACATAAATCAAATGACATAAACATGTTTGTGGGCTAAAATTTTAATTCAAACATATTTATACTAAACTTTATATTAAAACTATCAAATTATATACCAATTTCTAATAATTGCGGGTAAATTAGAAAAATAATTTAATATTTTATCCTAATTAATTGTTCAAATATAATAAAATTTACTATAGGATAAAATTTATTATACTAAAATAATTAATTACAATTAAAAGTCTCTTCACTTTATGTAATTAATTACATAAATATATAATTTATATATAATTAGGATTACTGTGATTAAGCCTCAATAATTAATCACCAAAAACTTTTTATCCCTAATGATATTCGTAATGCAAAATATTGACATAACGACTATAGGAAAATCTACTTCACGTTGAACATTTATTCAAATATAATATCAACACATAAATACATAGATATAAACCAATAGTTTAGATAAGAAAGCATTTTTACATCATCTGGTTATAAAAAATTAAATATGTCATATCATGACAAAATGACCATCATCATAACACATAGTATATAAAGACAGTGCATCTGGTTTAATGAGAGGGGACAAAACGACGTAGTATCTGTTTATAAGAAAATCAACAGACAAAACGACAATAACTCATTTGGTTTTTCTCATTCAAACACACAGCATCATAAAACAACCAACATCCATAAAACAACGTCTTTTAAAAAATGGGTCTTCTTCAACCTCCAGCCAGGTCATTTCGACCTGGTTCATGACCCATCAAATTCTTAATAAAACCATACCAAAAAAACACCACAAAATACAATTTTTAAATGTAGAAACACTTCCAAAACTCTTAATAGAAGATTTCTACCTTTAAAAGATAGAAAAACATTCCAAAACGACTTTATATTGAAAGTTTTCGAGCTTGAAATTTTTTTTGGAATCTTGAAATTCTCCAAAAACTCCAACAAAGCAGAGATTAACATGTTATCATTCCAAATGTAAGCAAATTCTAACATATATTCAATAATAATATACAGTAGAATGGCATATAAAATCAATGTGGAAGAAAAACGAAATACCTCCTACTATTGTTGTTTGTGCTTGAAGAGCTGCGTTTTATAATTCTTCTAAGCTTTCAATTCACAATATGATATTATATGTTTTCATAAGAGAAAAGAACCTTAGGGGAGCACAAAAAATCTGCAAGAACGCTTATATGAATATATTCCATTAAGCACACTAAGAGTTATCATAAAACTAGGAATTGAATACTCATTAACTACATAATGTTTGGACCGTTACTATAAGGTATACGAACAGTTCTCAGAGACTCTCCACCGGTTGTTACCCTAAAATCAATAGTCACTATATTTAGAAAGCATACTGAATATAATATCTATCACAAGCAGTCAAGAACCTATACTTTCACCTAAAATAAAAACAAAAACGCTATTGAAATAACAAAATAATAGAAAAGGATTCCCGGATTCGATGGATTTACTGCTCTCTTCTACCAGTCTCAATGGGATACCCTCAGCCCGTCCCTGACCCTCTTCCTTCAGCAAGTCTTTCAGCATGACATCTGGGACTCGGCACTTAATCGCACCATCATGATCCTCATTTCGAAGATTCCGTCTTCCACCTCAATCAAGCAGTTTAGGCCTATTGCACTTTGTTCATATAAGGATATAGGAATATCTCAATGAAATGACTTGCTTGTATTACGAGATGTACTATGAAATATATACAAGTGAATTACAGTGTTGTTGTAACTGACTGAATATCAAAGTATCTATGAGAATAAGAGAGTATCTGGAGAAGATATACAGAATAAGAGAGTATCTGGAGAAGATATAGAAGATATACAGTGAAGAGATATATACAGTGAAGAGATATGCTGACTAGTTCCTATTACGGTTGTGATTCATCTCTATTAGTTCAGTGATCTATAAAGCCATCACCAAGATCATTGCTAATAGACTTAATACCTTACCTCGAGGACCTGGTAGCTTCAACCCAATGCAGCTTCATCCCAGGGTGTCTGATTACGGACAATATTATCATTACTCAGGAAGTCCTTCATGCCATGCGCCGAAAAACGGGGAAAATAAGATCATGGCTATTAAAGTAGATCTGGAAAAGGCCTATGACCAACTGTCTTGGGATTACATTCAAGATACCCTTATCGAGGTCGGGCTTCCTACTTCGTTGATTACTCTTACCATGAAATGCATCTCTACAGTCTCCGTTCAGGTGAATTGGAATGGAGAACTCAACGACACCTTCAGCTCCTTTAAAGGCATTCGTCCGGGGGATCCCATCTCGCCGTACATCTTTGTCCTCTGTCTAGAACGTTTGGGACATTCCATCACTCAAGTAGTGACCTAGGGACGTTGGAAATCTATCAAATTAAGCAGAACTGGTCCCTCTCTCACCCACTTGTTTTTTGCCGATGATCTCATCCTCTTCTCCGAATCCTCCATAGATCAGGCTTATGTTATCCGGGACATCCTTGATTCTTTTTGTAACATCTTGGGCCAACAAGTTAGCAACGACAAATCTCGCTGCTACTTTTCCAAAAACACTCCTCCTATGCTTGCTAAGTAGTTAAGCCGAGGCTTGAATTTCAAACCAACTAATGACCTAGGTCACTACTTAGGCGTTCCTCTTCTGCATGAATGAGCCAGCAAAAGAAAGTATCAATACATTTTGGACAAGGTCCAACACCGGTTTTCTGGCTGGACAGCCCATCTTTTGGCCTTTGTTGGGCGTACTACTTTGGTCCAATCTGTGATCGCAACCCTTCCCAGTTATACAATGCAGACTGTCCACTTACCATGCGGTCTCTATGATGAACTGGAAAAACTGATGAGACAATTTATTTGGGGAGCTTCGAATGGCACAAAGAGGGTCCACTTAGCCCAATGGAAGGAAGTCTGTAAATCGAAGGAAATAGGGGGTCTTGGCATCTGAAAGATTAGAGAAACCATCGATGCCTTCTTGATGAAATTAGGTTGGGCTTTGCTTACCAACCTTATGCCTTATGGGCAGTGCTGGCCCTGGACAAAGGCCAACAGGGCACCTGCCCAGGGCCCATTATGAGAAGGAGCCCCAACCTCATGTTTTGATTCCCACATGTTACAACAATATCACTAATTCACTATCAATCTTTTAAAGTAAAGTGAGAGTTAAACGTTAACTTGCCTGCAGGTAGTAATAAATGACTTTAACATTGGTGCAGATGTTTCAAAGAGTCCAACATTAGTAGAAGGGTAAGTTCCAAGATTAATTTAACGTTATAATTTAAAGATTGATTTAATGTTATAAGTTAACGTTGTGGACTTTGTGGTTAACATTTCATGCTTATAAATAGTCTTGAAATATTTAAGTGTACTTTTACCTTCTATTTTTTTTATTTTCATCAATATAGGTATTTAAAGTACTTTAACTCAAAATTTAGCAGTAAAAATTTTTACAATTATGTCTTCTGAGTCCTGATTATATTTTAAAGGTAAACTTTCTGATTTTTTAATGTATTTTTAACTTATTAAATATTGTTATAATTAATTTATAATTTGTCATTATCCTGGACATTATATTACCTTATTTCCTAAGTATATTAATTTCTTGTATTTTTAGAAATTAGTGTGTCTCTATCATAAAATTTGCCCTTTGTTTTTTATTTTTAATATTATATATTAAATTTTGTCATTTATTTTTGACCTATCACAGATATAATACCATTTATATAACTTTGTAATATATTGTGAAGCTATTGGAGTTTTGTTGTGCCTGTATACTTCTTCCAGTTTCATATAGGTGCTTTTGTTCTTTTTCTAATCCAACTGTGTTATATTAAAAATGTACAGAGAAATTGTTTTTTCATAAATCATGATCTTCTATGTATTTGTGATCATTTAATATTTAATTGATTATATGAACTTATAAATTGAGTCATCTATGTTTCATATAAACATGTAAACTTAAGTATATTGTCGATTTCTTGGAGTTCTTTTTTATTTCCCCCTGGGCCTATAAAATAATAGGAACGGCCCTGCTTATGGGTCAGGATTCTCTCGGCCAAATATGGCTTTGATGCTTCCAATATCCCCTCTTACTTGGAGGCAAAAGGCGGATCGATGATTAGGAAGAGTTTACAAGCCATTTGGCCCCTGGTGCTCCAAGGTATGTCATGGCGGATCGGAGATGGTACACGCACTCACTTTTGGACCAACCCATGGTTAGCAAGAATCGGACCACTGATCTCCCATGTTACTTTCCTTGTCCCTCCCTCCATGATTCACCTCAGTGTCCAGCATTTTGTGGACGCCGTTGGCCATTGATAGCGGGATGCGTTTCAAACGTTTCTCCCTCCGCTGATTTTCAGGACACTCCTCGGAACATTTCACCCGAAACCCTACCTCAAACAGGATAAGATCATCTAGGGACTATCCGACATTGGTGAATTTAAGATTGCTTCCGCTTATGCCATGCTCAAAGACGAGGAAGGAGCTTCGACACAAGGGGTTAGGAAAGAAATATGGCAATGGAAGGGACCATAACGCATCCGTTCATTCTTATGGCTTCTGGCCCACGATCGATTACTTACTAACCAACAACGCATCAGGAAGCATTTCACTACAGATTGAGATTGCTACCACTGCCACCTCGCTGAAACCTCAATTCATGCGGTGCCCGATTGCGAGAAAGCCTACCGAGTGTGGAACCATTTTCCTCCTTCCCTCATCCCCCAGGACTTCTTCACTATGCCGACCCGGGAGTGGATCACTCAAAATCTACGACACCATCGCCAAGTCTTCGGGAACAATTGGCCGATCCTTTTTGGAACTATTTGTTGGTTCTTATGGACATGGCGAAACAAGTCACTCTTTGATGAACATTTTACTTGGCCTTCTTCACCTCATTCGCTTATTTTGTCTTATGCAAGACTGATCCTCCAGATCGCTGAGTGGCACTGTTGAGCTGGTACCGGCCCTCGTCCCCGCCAAGAGCAATTGATCGGTTGGAGCAAATCGCCTCCTAGGTGGGTGAAACTCAATATTGATGGCACAAGCAATAGATCCACATCTTCGGCCACTGCAGGAGGCCTTCTTCACGATATCGAAGGCAACTAGCTAGGAGACTTCACTTAGAACATAGGCTGGTGCTCATCGCTGAATGCAAAACATTGGTGAGTCTACACTGGCCTTACCCTCGCCTGGAATATGGGTCACCGCCAGGTTGAACTTGAAGTTGATTCGGCGGCAGTGATCGCTCTCCTTTCCTCCACGGTCAACAGAGCTTAGGCCCATAACTCTATCGTCATAGGCATCGACGAACTGTTCCACCGCAACTAGACTGTTATTCATCGACACATCTATCAAGAGAGCAACAACTGTGCTGATTGGTTGGCACACTACGCTGAACATGTAGATGTTAGGGTCACATATTTTGACACTGCACCCATCGGGTGCCATTTTTTCCTCACAGAGGATATGTCAGGGACTCGTTTTCCTAGACTCGTTATGTAATTTTCGTTTCTTTCCCTTATAAAAAAACAATAGAAAAGGACAAAAGGAGTTATTGTAAAAGTCATCCAAAATCAGAATCGATGGAAGGGACTTAGCTGAATCAAAATGCAATATAAAATGAAGAAAAGTTGAAGTTAAATTTTTTTATTTTCCTTAACATCAGTAATGATTAAGATTGGATAGCCACAAGTGTAATTTGAACCTCAATATTTACAACAAATTACAACTTAAACCTTATCATTTAAAACGTTCAAATGAACCCTAAATTTTTCAAAACATTCCGAACAAATATTAAATAAACAAAAAATTCAATAAAGATAATTCTTCAACAATTAAGTGTCATGTCAGCATACAATTTTTTAATGAAAAGTGAGTAGCACTGTCACATGATAGTATTATCTACTTTTTATTAAAAAAAGTTACAAATATACATTTCACACAGTAAGCCTTACTTATCACGTAGCAAGGGAGACTCATTGTTATACATTTCATACATCGTGTCTCACTTGTCATGTCACAAGTGAAACTTACTTTTTATTTTAAAAAATAAAAATAACTTTGTATATTAGGGTTTATTTTTTAGTATTTTGAAAATATTAAGTTCAATTTTAGTGTTTCGAAATGTTATGATTTGTTATGTATTTTGTTGTGAATTGAAGATCAAAATGTACTTTTGGCCTTAAGAGTATTCATGAACTTGGTTAAAAAAAGATTTTGTTTTAACTTTTCAGATGCTGTTAGCAAATTATATACTTGAAATAATTCAGGTAATTACTCCTCCAAGTCCACCCAAGCTCGTTATTCACAAGATAAGACAGAAATCGAAAAGAAAAGAACTCTGATTATCACAAGGTTGTGACCGAAAAAGAAAGCCTTTGATCTTATTATAACTATTATGTCTTTTAATTTAATCATACACTTTTAAAGACATCAAGTGTAAGTGCAAGATGTTAGATTATTTAAATGTCCCATGCAATTTATTAATTGAGTCCTATGAAATGCATCCAAAATAATAATTATTGAGTATTACTCGAATGGGTTTCAAATAGGTCACAGATCCTTTTCCTCTCTCTTCCACTTACTAAAGAACGTGTCCTTTGGTAATGATATATAAGTTGCAAAACTTATGAAATGGGAGGATTCTGAATCATTGAAGAATTTGCTAACGAAAGAAGACGGGAGGAAATCAATACGATCATTCAAATCAACATCACGACAAACGATATAAATACGGATACGCAAAATAATTGTCGGTCCTATAATGGTTTTACACAAGATTCCATGTACAAATCATATCATTAAACAAAATCACTGCACATTCTATATCACAGGAACTGAATCTAATGTTTCATTTGTCTTCAGAGAAGAAGTGATTGATGGTAGGCATGATTTCAGGTGGACGAGTTCGAAGAAACTTGCGCAGCTTATGTTCTGCATATCTCTCTCCTTCCTCGTAGTTTTCCAGGACGGACTTGCTGCGATTGGCTTTGTTTACTCTGTGGATAATCGATTCCAAAGCCCCACAAAAAGAAAAAGATTCAAAGATTGTTTAAAAGAAAAAGAATTCAACACGAAATAATTTTTCAATCATTCTGAAAATATTTTCTGGACCTAAAAGAGAAAATTATAAATTATAAATAATAAATTAGTATAAATCAAGTGTAAAAAATAATTGATTAAATTTGATTTTAAAATTAACTTATTATAATAAATTAATTAAATTCGAATTAAATATATCTAAAATTAATAAATAAAAGTTAAATTAGGTTTGATTTAAATTTAAAACCAAAATTTTGAGTATGATTGAGTCTAAATTCCATATTAGAATTTAAGAATCCTAATCTAATAAAATTATGCCATCATAATTACCTGACGTCAGGGTTCTGGAAAATGTTCCTGGTAAGCTGAAAGATACACATGCTCGTGACAAAGGTCATTGCACCCATTAGAGGATAGACCTGGTGACATAATTAAGCACAACTCATTAACTTTATTTAGAATTTTGGAAAATTTCCAACTTATTTACTTGGTACGGACAAAAAAAGGTGAAAAGGAAAAATAGAGTCACTTTAGAAGCAACAAAACAAAGTTTCCAAGTTTAAAAAACTGAACCGAAAGTAAATCGATAGTGTAAGAAATTTAAGATTTAAATTTTTAATTGGTATTAAAATATTATAAAATTAGTTAAAAATTAAATAAAATTAAATACTTTAAAATATGATTAAAAAAGACTGTCCTTACTAATAAAAAATTTTAAGTTTAATTAAAAATTAAATAGTTAAATAAAAATTATGAATTGATTTTGAATTATAAAATCGATTAATTTAGACTGATCAATTAATTAATAAACTAATTAATTTTAATAACAAGAGTTATTAAAGTAAATTAAATTGAAAATTAAAAAATAAATTAATAATTAATCAGTTCAAATTTTTTCAAATTAATTAAACTGATTGAATCGATTCAATTTTTTTAATTATGAAAATATCATGATATAGTTTCAAAATGTTTTACAAACTTATCTTTACTAAATAATTTGTAAAATTCAATTAAATATTAAAAAGTTCACTTATAATTCAAGACGGATAGAATCCACCGACGAAAAGAAGTACTATCTTTTTCCAAATTGTTAGTTAAAAAAAATGAAATACTTCATACCAAGAATCACCACTTATATCTTACAATTTATGATAAAATAAGTAATTTATAAAAAAATTCTGTTATAAATTTATTTTAATTATATACCTATTAGATTCTAATTCCATGTAATACAACTATTAAATCTAAGAGTCATTTCAATAAATGTCAAAAAAAAAAGAGTCATTTCAATAGGGTATGAGAGGATTCAATAATGCATAGTCTTACTTTTATACGGTAAAAAAATTATTTCCGATAAAATTAGATATAATACAAATTCGTGTGTATATATGTATATAGTTGCCTGGGTGGTAATATAAATGAAATAGTTTTTGTTTTCGTTTAATATGATCTAAACAATAATAATTATTGTAACTTAGAAAAACTCTTCATCTAAGATATATGCTTCTTGAAATAACATTAATTAAACACAACAAAAAAAAGTTAAGGTTCTCCTTTACTTACCTCTGGTCTCATCCAACGACCCATTTGAAAGGTTATTCTGCTTCTGAAGCGAGCCTTCGGTGCCTCTTGGAACTTGGAACACACGATATATACAGTATGCAAGCAACTGTTATATATGGAGGATTGATCAAGACTCAGAGTCACGTTGGTATATATATATAGAGAGTGTGTGTTAAGATGAGGATTAGAGGAAAGTCAGAACTTGACTTTTCTTTGCAAAGTTTTCCAGTGGGCTGAGTTTACGTTTTCCTTGGCTTTGCCTGGAAAACTATGGGCATTAGCATCTTGTTTTTGCTAAATTACGAGTTTTTCAATCAGCCAATTGCATACAGTTTCCAACTTTGGAACTTTCCTAATCTGTAATTGTTAGAGAATATATAAAATTAATTGAGTTAACTTCATACAAAAATTTAAGCTATTATGGTGAAATGGTCGCTTAACATGATATCAGAGCCTCTATGACCAAAAGGTTATGAGTTCGAATCCTACCACCCACCTATTCTAATTAAATTAAGCACAAGGTAAAGTAAGCCTGTGCAAGTTTCAAGCTCAAAGGGATTTCACTTAAGGGAGTATGTTAGAAAATATATAAAACCAATTGAGTTGGCCACACAAAACAGCTTAAACTATTGTGGTGAAATGGCCTCTTAACAGTCATTAGAATGTTCCTTATCTTAATTGTTTCTATTCTTTCCGGTTTGAATTTAAGCTGAATTTAACTAAATTTAAATTTATTAATTATTTTTTAAGTTTAATAAATTGTAGTAAATTAAGTTAATTCGACTATGATTTTAAACTAAAAAATTTTAATAAATGTTCTGTGATGATCGAACTCATCTTTTAATTTGACTTGAAATTCGAAAATAAAAAAAAAATGACTTCTTTTATATTTTATTTTAGAAAATAAAAAATGATGTTATGATCGGTGCTTGGGCTTAATCGGATTTTGAGTTGGACCTAAGCTTGAATGAGCTGGATCGATTATCAAACTAAAAGATGAATACCTAGAAGCAATGAGTAGGCTTGATAGTAGAGTCGAGGCTTAACCTGAGACTTAAGATTTGATCATTATAAGAAAAGCCATGTTATTTTGCAAATAATAATTTTTTTTTATTTTTTATTTTTGATAAAAAGGAAATAGCTAGTACAAACTACATCACAAAACGGAAAAAACAGACTCCCGATAAATCCTCTAGAAGGATCATGTGGCACCCAATGAGTGTAGTAGGAAAATAAGTAACGGCATCTGCCAGCTGTCCGGTATAATGAGCAAGCCAGTCGACACTTCTGTTGCTATCTCGATAGATGGAATGGAATAAAGACTATTTTGAAGACATCTAACCAATTTGTTGAAGTGAAAGGAAACACAACCAGGAGGTGGAAAACGAATCTGCAGAGATAAAAGTAGGAAAATAACACTTAAGAAAGAAACGAAGCAGTCCCTTTTAATTATTGCCTTAATTAAAGTTTAAAAAATTTGTACATTCTTATAATGTGATTAGTTAGACTTGTAGGTAAATGTCACTGATACTCGTTATTTCATATTGGTCGGAGAGGAGAACGAATCACTCTTTATAAAAGTGTGACAATCTCTCATTTGCAGACGTATTTTTTATATCCTAATGTACCGGATTTCATTATAACTTCGAATTTAAATGTATTTGGACAAGAATAGTATCAGAATAGGTAACCTCCTGAAAATTTCTGCCGGAGTAGTGTCCTAAAGCGGCCTACATTCTGGAAAAGTAAAACCGTGAAGGTATAAACCTTGAGCCACTTAAAAAGGCCCGAAGAATGTGAACCATGAGCATAGACGGAGACAAATGGGGCCCAGTGGGACACGGAGCCTCTCAAATTTTAAAAAATTAAATATTTTTAATATATAAGGATGGAGTTATTTGGAGTCTAGTAGTATACTGGGCCGCACAAAATTTTAAAAAATTAAATATTTGGACCCTCCTATCTTAAATTCTTGACTTCGTCACTGACCATGAGTCACTTAAAAAGGTCTAAAATAGACAATATCTGCAGGATAAATACTTTTTTTAATGGAAATACGTAGTTATTACTTTTTAGATGTGCATAAGATAAATCTTTAAATTGACACAATAATCTGTAAATTACGTCAATCGAGTATTTCATATTAGGCAAGTCTTATACAACAAAATCGATTAAGAAAACATAAGTAGAGAGGATTGAACACAAGACTTTTCAGCCCCGTACCTTTTAACTATACCAATTCGGCCATCCCGTGCTGATATGAAATTTAGAAGATTGAAGCAATGAGTAGAAGTTGTTAACTCAATGTCCTTGTTACTGCGTTTGACCAGAGGAATCCCAGTCAGACACGTTTAACCAATGGAAACGTGTCGGCTATCTTCTCCCGAGCATTTATTTTTTTCTTACTAATTTATAGGGACGTTTCAAATGTATTGGACACATAATTTTAAATTATTATTTTCTAAAAATAGCAATATATATATATATATATAATATTAAATTAATTTATGTGTATAATTTATATTATATATATTATCTATATATATAATATAAATTATACACATAAATTAATTTAATATTATTGAGAATTAATTAAAGTTAGTTTAATTTAATAACTACGTTAATTAAACTTGGTTTAAGAAAAATTATGTTCTTAAACTTCTAAAATATATATAAATATATAACTTATTTTTAAATTAATTAAATTAATAATTATTATAATTACTAATTTAAATTAAGTCAAGTCAACATATCCACATTTTGCAAAGATCCCTTTGTAATTTTTACAAAAAAATTGTTTTATATGTTGACTTGACTTAATTTAAATTAGCAATTATAATTATAATAATTATTAATTTAATTAATTTAAAAACAAATTATATATTTATATGTATTTTAGAAGTTTAAAAAAATATTTTTTATAAATGTTTATAATTAGTAAATTCCTATTATCATAAATATTAGATTTTCATGATAATAAGGAAGTATATATTATTTTTATCAATTTTAAAATAAATAATTTTAAAAATCACAAACAAAATTTAAAGAATATTTTTAAGAAATTAGTTAAATCCTGTTTTTCATTATTTTCTAAAATAAATTTCCTAAATATACTTTTCTTTTTTGCCTGTCAAATGGAAATGGAAAACAGAATGGGAATGGGGGCTGCCTTGAGTTGATTGTCTTTGTGTTGATTGGGTCATATAATATATTACCGTATAGTTCTATGATGAGAATTCGGGAATTTGGGTTCTTGGGAATCTGATTAGGGAAAATGGAGGCATCTAACGCGCGAGTTCATTCTCTCGGCCATACCGAGATTAACTGGGAAAAGTGAGTACGTTTTCTCCTTCAACTTCCTTTCTTTTCTTCCCTATTATTGTCATTTTGTTTTTGTTTGGTTACGGGGAAAATTAATGAGCGAGACAATCGACTGGCTTATTAAACATAAATGGGCAGTTTCTGTTTTACCCATTTTGGAATGTATTGGTGTCAAAATCGCTTCTTTTGCAAATTGATTACGGAAAGAAGAGATGGGGATTAATTTTTATGTGCATTTTGTTATGTTTTTTGGGTACTGATCCTTGCAGAATCTGTTAGGGGTAGTAGTTTGGTAATAAGGAATTCCGTTCTTTTACTTGAGGAACACGAACTGTTCGCTAATGTTATTCTTCATCACTGATTTGCGGGAATGTGTTTAGGATATCCCTGAGGCTGTGTTTGAATCCACCTGCCTCGCTTTAGCTCTCTTATTTACTACGAGTTCTCTTGATGATTAGGGAATTGAGGATGTTTTGCCTTGGTCCATCAATTGGCATTGGCATTGGCATTCATCTCCCATGCCCTTATTCAGTTTGTTTGCTTCTATTGAGACATGGCTCTATATCCGTCACGTGCTTACTTCCACCCGTTTTTGCAGGCTTGATAAGACTAAGTTTTATGTTGTAGGAGCTGGCCTCTTTACTGGGGTTACAGTGGCATTATATCCTATGTCTGTTGTGAAAACTAGGCTTCAGGTTGCTACAAAGGATACTGTTGAGAAGAATGCTTTTTCTGTAATCAGAGGTATACTTAAAACAGATGGCATTCCAGGTCTCTATCGAGGGTTTGGAACAGTTATTACTGGTGCAATTCCAACTAGGATCATTTTTCTCACTTTATTGGAGACTACTAAAGCGACTGCTTTCAAGATAGTTGAACCTTTTACACTGTCAGAACCTACCAAAGCTGCTATAGCTAATGGCTCTGCCGGCATGATTTCATCTCTTTGCGCCCAGGCAGTGTTTGTTCCAATTGATGTGGTATGTGGTTAAGGTTCTCATCTGTTATTCTAGTATTTATCTTCCGTTACACAAATATAAAATGTAGTAACGAATATACATCTGTGAGGAGTATGTTGTGCCTGGAATGTGCCTTTTATGCTTTGTGCCTTCCCACCCCAGCCCAAAGCTTACATTTTCTCAATGAGAAGCAGAAGCTTGGGAGTTACTAAGTTTTCATTTGATATCATTGTCCAGGTTAGCCAGAAGTTAATGGTACAAGGATATTCTGGTCATACAAAGTACGATGGGGGTCTAGATGTTGCTCGTAAGGTTATAAAATCTGATGGCATAAGAGGGTTATACAGGGGGTTTGGTCTATCAGTTATGACTTACTCTCCATCTAGTGCTGTATGGTGGGCAAGTTATGGTTCAAGCCAGCGTGTCATCTGGAAGTGAGTTCTCATTTTCTTCGTTGTCTACAATATTTTTGAAGAGCTTCATTTTCTTCCTTTTCAATCAGAATCACAATTGCTGTGTCTTTAATCCTCTTATTGATGATCCTGTGTGGCTTTGAACTTCATTTTGCAATTTGACTTGCATGTTGGCCTCAATTATGTAGTTTTACAAGTTTATGTGATCTTCCTTAAAAATATTTATGCTTGATATCATAAATTAACCATTTTGAATTCTTTATGCTCTCCGATCTCAGAGAGCTTGTTAAAGCAGGGGGAACTGCTACATGTTTACTTTTAGTTAACATGAAATATCCTCAGGTTACTGCCAAGGATCTGATATATTGGTTATGATAAAAAAATGTATTAAGATGTTAGAAGTCTGAGCCATATTTTTTTTTCCTTAATGGTGGGTTCTAGGGTACCCTGAGAGCTTATGCTCTATGCATGCAAGTACATAGTAACTGGCCGTATAAAGCTAGTCAATTTGCTAGGATAGTGCTCTATGAGTTTGTTATCTATGATGACCTTAGTTTGTGATACTTTAATTACTCATTCTGCATTGCAGTGTTTGATCTTTTGTAGTCAACATCTAATTGTTTTGGGTAGACTTTTAGGTCATGGAAGTGACTTTGAAGGAACTCCACCTAGCAATATGAAGATTATGCTTGTTCAAGCTACAGGAGGAATTATTGCTGGAGCAACAGCATCCTGCATAACAACCCCATTGGACACTATTAAAACCCGGTTGCAGGTATGTTTGTATATACTTGATGTGAAACTACTATTTTCTCTCGGACATACTATCTCTTCCTCTTGCACCTTATTGTCAGTCACCATATTTGGCTGAATATGCAACATAACTTACAGATGCCCATCTGTTATAATCTTTGTGATAAGCTTACTAATCATTATGCAATGACCAACAGAAATGGAATGAGTTATTTAACACAGTTTTGAGGGGTGGAAAGGTGTCTCTGTACTATGACTTACTACATACTACCCTCTTTTTTTTTCACCATATTTTGTTTCATATGTGGTGATTAGTTTTCTCTTCCAGGTGATGGGACATGAAAGGAAAAGCTCTGCCAAACAAGTTGTTAAAAATTTGATCAAGGATGATGGATGGACAGGCTTATACAAAGGATTGGGTCCAAGATTTGTCAGCATGTCAGCATGGGGAACCTCTATGATTTTAGCTTACGAGTATTTGAGTATGATCTCTTTCTTCTTTCTAGTTCACATTGACAATTTATTATTGATGAGTTTATCTGTATTAGATGCTCAAGGCTTGGAACCTTTATCGTAGTTATTTTGTGATTATGAACCTTATGAATTATCTAATATAAGGCTTATTTGATTTATTACTTATCTGTTTTTTGCTTTTGGTGTAATACTTGTTTCTTTGTCTAATTTGTCTAATTTGTCTTCCTGTAATTGGTCTATACCCATGTTCAACATTGATGTATAAATCCATTGATACTTAAAATGTTTTTTCCAACTCAGAGAGGTTGTGTGCGAAGGATGAATAGATGAGCTGCTGAGCTTTCCCACTTCCATTGCTGCTGAAGAGACTTGCAATCTGAAGCTGGCTAGGATTTACTTGCATAGATTCTTCCCTTGACTGGTTTTCTATTACATTTCTAAAGCTGAAATAACATTGTAGATACTACAGGCAGCTCTTGTATTGTCTTAATTGAGGAACCAACCTCATTGTTATTACACCCAGATTACTTCTAGAGTAGAAGCTTTTTGGATCCAGCCACAATTCTTTTAGGCATATAATTTTTAACTTTGCTTCTTTTAGTCGTCATGTTACAGGAAATTTGAATGAGTTGTATCATTTTACGTGTTTAGCAATTGTAAGCCATACTGGCCAAGAATAAAATTTGTACGACATCATTGTCTTACAATCTTCAGTTAGTAGCATTGTGACAAAATTGTTCCATGCAACAATTGATGTGCCGCTACAGGTTCAGAAGTAAATAAGCCTGTTTATTTTTTATTTAATTTCTCGCATGATCCATATTTGGTACTCTGGTTGGTTGATAATGTAGTTGCAGACTGCTTCAAGTTCGTCATTATGCTTATGATCATTGATCATTGATGAATTAAGATCGATCACTTCATATACTAGCAACAATAATGACAGCAAATGTTTGCTATCTTCCATTCTTTTCATTAAGAACATAATATGCAGTTACAGGACTCAAGCGAATTAAGTTGTCATGCTGAAGTTCAGGGATTTTTGGAATTTTACTTGTCAAGGATTTTCAATCCTTGGTAGGTAACTTCATCTTCGAATTGGTTTTTCCAGGACTGCAGAGAAGAAAAACTCTTCCCCGAGTTTGTCTGTCTTCGGGACCACTCGCCATAACAGTTTTCTGTATCCTATCCTTGTAAACTCATTCAAGTACAGCTTCAACTCTTCCTTCTTGCAGAAGAAGCGGTCTACCCAAAGGAGCCCTTTTGGTCGAAGAACACGGTCCCAATCGAAAAGTACAAACTGGAGAAGTTCCATGCTGATCCACCCATCCAAGAAGAGACTGGAATGAACAATGTCAAGAGTGTTATCAAAGAAAGGTAATCTTGATCCAATTGATACATAGAGAGGAAGAAGACCTCTCAATGCAATCACCTCACTGAAAGGGGCTCCTATGTTTAAGGTTGCTGATGCAATGGTGACATTCTTTTCTTTCATAAGTGCAGCAAAGGTGCCTGATGTTGGACTAAAATCAAGTCCAATGCGGATTTCCCCTGGCTTTAATCTCAGAACTTCATCAATGGTGAATTCTGCTGAAACAGACTCGTATGTTGGCATCTTCCACCCTACTTTTGTAAGATTGAAACAGTCTGCACATTTGTAGAATCCTTTCCTGGCTGTTGTTTCATTTGAAACAAGACAGGAGTAACCTTTGCACTTATAATGGCTCCACAGGATATTAGCATCATTAGGTTGTGTCCAAAGAGAGGTATTTGCTGGAAACGGCCTGCTGTAACTTGGAGGTGTTCTTGAAAAGCATCTCCTTCTAGGCAAAGGTTCACATCCACTGGCTACAAGTTTCTGAGCCAAATCCCAGTCATCTGGGCACATACTATAAGCTTTGTAACTCATGAAACGATCTACATGAGTCGCCATGTAAGAACAAGGTAACCCAATGGAAGGATTGATAGTTTCAACTCCAAGAAAGTTCTTCTGCCCAATTTGTCTGTTTGTTTTTGGCGAGGTATAATTATAGAGCTCACCTGAACTGAAGAACTTTGCACCTCTCAACTCCTCTTGTTCCTCACTTTCCTCAGGTTCGGTTAAATCTTCATCAACCTTGCTCATTTCGCTGCCATTAATCGGAACATTTCCTGACAGACTGTCAGCGAGTTTGTCCAAGCATACAGCTATGGTAAGAACTTGATCAGAAAACTTTGCTACAGATCTTGAGACTGAACTCTCATTGTGCAAGTGCTCTAGCAGAACTCCCAGTTTGGTCTGCAAGTTGGAGAGTTGGCTGTGAAAAGAGTAAGGAATAGTATCAGGTCTGTGAGAGATTCTGGTTGCATAGGTAGTGAGGAGCAAATAAGAGTGTGAAACATTGAAATTCAGGATGACAATTGTCAGGAGACAGATAAACAAGAGAGGACATAGCATTAGAAGAAATCTTCTGGTGAGGCATTTCAGAGATCTCTGAGTAGTTTGTATCTGCATATTATCAGAAGTCTGAAGAATCTGCTTTACTGCTTTCTCTTGGCCATTTTTGACTTTCTTTAGGGAGATCAGATCCTCTTGCTATTATTTATTCAAGTTTTAACATTCCCAAGATTCTTAATTTCTTAATATATTGTTTCATCTTCCTGCCAATAACTTTGTAGACAAGTTTCTTGGACCTGGTTATCTTTAATAGCTGATTCCAAGGCATCAAAACCAAGCAAGTACCAGGAGAGACCCCTTTAATGTGGAAGCAGTTCACTAATGCAAGTAGAAAAAGGTGGTTCTAAAGTTTTTATATTCCAGATTATGAATTACATTGTATTTTTGTGTTTTTGGATAATTGCAAACTGGTGCAGATAACACACGCACAATTACGATAAATTATGATAACGGTTTAGATAGCAACTGCAATTGCATTTACAGGGCAATCTCATCGCCCCCTTGAATGCATTATTTCTGAGAATACTTCCCCTGAAATTAAGCCACTAGGATCAGTTGAAGTGGCTTTGGTTTCAAATGTGCTGTTCTGGTAGGGGGACGGCTTCCTCGAACTCGAAAATGGCTCGTCGTTGTCGGTGGTAACAGCTTCTCTACGTTCCAACAATGGACTCTCCTGACTCGCATCAACTGTAACAGTTCTGTTCTTGTCTGCAGTTTCTTGAAGCTGCAGTGCAAATTCAAGCCCCCATACTACATCGCCCATGGTAGGCCTCTCATTTCCTTTCTCGTGCAAACAGCTTTCTGCTATGGCTCCAAATCTTATCAAGCTCACGGGGTCAACTTCTTGACCTTTCAAATGTTTGTCCATCATATGATCAAGCATTCCTCTTCGGTAACACTTCTTGCCCCATTCGGCTAAGTTCACCTGATCTTTCGGAAGGTCATGAATCAATGGTCGCCTAGCACATAGCACTTCAAACAGCACTACCCCAAATGAGTAGACATCGGATTGCTCTGTTAGTTGTTGCCGGCGGCAGTATTCAGGGTCGATGTAACCAAAACTGCCACGAACCATGGTACTGACGTGAGTCTGAGATAAGCTAGTAGGGCCTATTTTCGACAGACCAAAGTCTGAAACTTTTGCCACCAAGTTCCCATCTAGTAGGATGTTCGTGGACTTCACATCTCGATGGATGATCGTGTTCTTGGAACCTGTGTGAAGATAATGCAACCCTCTTGCGGCTCCGAGACATATCTCTAACCTTTGCTTCCATTTAAGAGGAGGACCCTCTGTTTTGTGGAGATGGTCTTTGAGGCTACCATTTGGCATGTACTCGTATACTAAGATCATCTCATGTTGATCTTCGCAGTATCCAATTAAGGAAACAAGATGAACATGGCGGAGACTGGATAACATCTTAATCTCTGTGTGGAACTCGCGCATCCCTTGTTTCGATGATGAATCAAGCCTCTTGATCGCAACTGGGATCGACCCAGGTTGCAAGTATCCTTTATAAACGTTTCCAAATCCTCCAAAACCGATAAGATTTTGAACATCAAAGTTTTTCGTGGCTTCTCTCATCTCATCAAGTGTAAACAATCGACAGAGATCAATTGGCAGGTAAGGCATTGTGATGGTGGTGGTGGAGGACAACGATGACACGTGATCTTCCATTTTCCTTCTTCGTTGGTAGATAAAGAAACAGATAACTAACAAAGTAGAGAAAGCAATAGCTGCAGCTCCAATGGGTATTATCAGAGTTAGAAACCTTTTACCCTTTGTCTTCTTACTTCTAACTGCTACGGATTCCGGCGGTGCAAGTGCTTCCGGTAGTTCAGGATTTGGTCCCGCAAGAACACCGTCCGATCTGTTGAGCTTGAATATCTCCAAACCATTCAAAATCGCATCATAATAATTAGGATGATTATCAATATTTGGGTGTAAATCGAGCCGTAAGTCCACCTTGCCGGTGATTCCTTTCAGAGAAGGCACGAACACCACATAATCCCTGTACATCGGAACACCACGTCCGCCACTCATCGCCATCACATCTAATTGTCTCTCAGCTGTCATGTTATTGATGAATATGTAGAAAACTCGTTGGTAAGGCTCCACGAACGCTTCTGACTCGCAGAAATGAAGTCTAAAAAGGTAGTTGAAACCAGAATCAACAGGGAAGAGCCATGTCAGGTTGCTGTTTAGGTTAACCTGATTGTTGTTTCCCATTGTACGTTTAGTCCTGTACACGATAGGCGGTGCAACATATTCAGGTATTTCCGTTGTGTATCTGATCGTGAAATTATTTTCTGCCGAGTGCACTACTCCCGGATTACCCAACATAAAGTCCGTGTCATCAAGCCACGTTCGAAACATTCCCGAATCATTAACACTGGCTACGAACCCGCCGCCGACGTTTAACCGGTAAGAATTTTCAAGAGCTGTTGTGTTGTCGAAATAGAAAAGATCACCGTTGTTCACTAAAGGGTAACTAATTAAGCTCGGATCTTTCGTGTATAGATTGCTTGGCATGGACACTATTTCTAAACCATTAACGAAAGCAAACGAGCTTTGAGATGGAGTGAAAGTTATCTTGAGTTGTTCCGTTTCCCACACAGTTATTACAAACTCCTTGAAGAAGGAGGAAGCTTGATGATTAATGGAGGAAACAGTTAAATAGGCACTGAAGTTGCTCAGAAGAGCGTAACCATTTGCAGTGACTGAAAAGAAAGAAGCTGAACAGTTGAAGCTTGAGTAGGCCGCCGGGTAGAAGTAAAGACGTACAAATTTTGGTCCGGACACGACAGGGAAATTGTAGGTGAAGTTGGAGTGGAAGAGACGGGCTGTCATATAAGGTACTGCGTTGACTGAAGAGTCCTGTGGTGATGCTGAGGAAGTTTCCGACAACATCGATGCATTGGAAGGAAGAAACCGGGACAGGGTGTCGCCTTCCCAAGTCCGGCCATCTGATGCTTTGATTGGACTGGATTCACCACAATTCAAGAGTATAACGTCCGTGGGCTGGTAAGTACCAGAGGCTTGCGGTATGGTTATCGAGAGCAGGAGGTTTAGGATAGTGATGATGATCATCGAAAGGTAAAGAGCCATGCTTGGGATTGAGCTGTCACTGTTTGTGTTCAAACATGTTGAAGAAGAAAGTGTAGGCATGTTGAAGAAGGTCTAGTTTTACAACTTGTAAATCCTTAGCTTAAGTTTCTTTCTTATAAATTAATAACAAATATGAAGAGTTGGTTTGAAAAGTAAAACCAATTTCAATTGCCTTTGATTCTCAGTGTTTGAGTTATAGTAATGACTCGGTACTAGATTTGTTAATATCGATATTACCATTTAATATAATTTTTTCAAAATTATAAAATAATTTTAAAATTTTATAAAATTACAAAATAATTCTTTAATATATTATATATTATGTTATATAATTTTTTTTCTTCAATCCAACCATAACTTAAAAGAACATAATAATATAAATTTGGTATAACAAATACGTCTTTGTTTTTATTAATATTATTTTTACACATCTCTTATAAATTAAAATAATTTTAATTTCTAATATTATCTTTACATATTTTAAAAGTTATTATAACATTTTTCACGTGTATATATTAAAAATTATATATATAATTAATATAAAATAGATAGAATTTAAAAAGTATTAAATATGATTGTATTAAAAGTTAACAATTTATAATCAATTTGCATAAGCCTAATGACATAAAAAATTATTTAATTTATTCTTAGTGGTATTTTTGTTATTTATTAAATAAATTATAGATAATTATATCATGTTTTTTTAATGAATCAGTAGTTATTATTTTAATATGTAAAAATTTTAAGATTTTTCAACTTAATCCTGAATGTTTTTTAAATTTATAATTATAACAAGTATTTAATCGATATTCTGGTGACTGGCAGTGTCAATTTAAAGAGTCGATATTGACCAACACTAGGGTTCAGTACAAAACTTTCTTGTTCAGTCTCAATTTTTTACCGGTATTATGAATACTAACTAGTATGATATAGTATTCTAAACAATGATCATATTAGGTTTAAATTATTTTTAATCTGAGTTAAAATTACTTTATTTTTAGCTATATTTAATAAAAGTATCGTTTTGATTAATTAATTTCTTAATTATTAAATAAAATACTATTCTTTTATTAAAATTTAATAAATAACATGATTTTTTTGATGATTTTGAGAAGTAGAGGTTGCAATAAGTTGAACCAAACTTAAATCTTGGTCTGAAATCTTATGATCAATCAGATATGAAATTCTTGTTTCGACCATAAGTCTTATCGAACTTAGCCAATTTATAGTATGATCATGATCAGATTGAATTTGAACTAACTTAATTCAAAGCTTAAAATTAAAAGAAAAAACTTAATATCGATTTAAAACCCTATCAACTCAAGATGAGTTTGTTACTTTTGACCTAGATTGAGTCCACCTAGCAAATCTTGTCAAACTTGTAGAAGGAATAAGATCTTATGTCTAATTTTATGGTGTTTTATTGTGTCCAGTAAATTTCAGTCATTTATTTATGTGAGTTTTATGTAGGTTCCACATAAATAAACGTAGAGACCACATAAATAAATGACTGAAATTTACTGAACACAATAAAATACTATAAAAATTAGACAGAGAATCTGTACTCTACATGGATTGATTTTTCTAAGGATGTCGTGTTAGAGGGGTTGCAGGTACAGTCCGTTGACTTGGAAAGTTGTGAAAGTTAGATTAAAGTTAGGGTTCACGAGGATTTTGTATAGGAACGTGAGTGGCTGAGACTGAATATTGATTAGCGTGACTTAGAGCACTACAAGTTGCCATTTAATTTAAATAATTGAACTATTAAATAATTTAAATTAAAACATGTAATACATGAATTATTATATGCATTTACAAATAATGACTTATAAAGTTAATTAAGACATTCAACTTATAAATTATTATATACGTTTAAATTTACTGATAATTCGTCAATTTTTTTAAAATAATTTTTTAAAAAATTAAAAGTATAAAATAATATTTTTTTATTGAGCCTGGGCATAATAAAAAAAACATATATCTGGTTCTATAGGTTGACCCATTGTCATTCCTAATTTAGGTACAAGAAATTTATTCATACGTGAATGAATGGATAATATGACAAAAGAATTTAATATTTATCCTCTAGTTTGTTGTAATTACATTAAACATAAGAATTTTCATTGTTTGACTTAGTAATCTTTCTTGAAGTTATAAGTAATTAAGGTAACCATTTTTGTGCTTATAGTAAATTATTTTAAAAAATACATCTAATTAAACTTGAATTTAATTTTTTAAGATTCGAATATGACTTAAAATATTCCGACTCTCAAATTTTAAGTCAAAAATTTCAAGTTTTGAGTTAATTTAAGTTAATTAAGTCTCTAATTTTTTAAAGTATAATTCTGATTATAAGAAGGGAAATTTTTGTGACAACTCTACTTGCATAGAACTTAATATAATCAACGACCTCGCCCAGTACTACTTGTCTCTACCATAAGGTGATATTGGAATTAGTTTGCCATTACTCAATTTATTCCTATGTTTGAGCAGTTAAAAGAAAAATAATCTAAGTAAAAAAAACTTGAGAAATTAAGAAAAAAATAAGGTCTCTTCCTCCTCAATAAATTAAAAATAATGCCAAGAAAACATTGATTTCCATAACAAATATATCAAACTTTGTTTTTTAATCTTATATAGGTAAACTTTTATGAAAGCTGTGATAGAAGAATATGAATATAATCCATTAATTTTAACATAATTTGTAATATGTATATTAAAATATTAATGTTTTCTTATTGTAATTATTAAATTGAAAATTTGAGAATAGAACATATACATTTTGATAACATGGATACTAATTAATAAAAAAGGTTGAAAATATAGTTATTAAAGTATAAGTAATTTCATTTAAATTTGTATATACCTTAATGAATTATGAAAATTTTAAAAAGGTATAACTTGTTATTGTTTTTAACACTATATGAAAAGGTGAAATTGCTTAGTATATCATTTTCATGCTATTTAAATATTATAACTGTGCCACAAACTTTTCTTTAACATTACGCCACCTTTACATTGAAGACTTCTATAATATAATACTTGCCATAAGAGAACATATTACAAACTCATAATACAATAAAACTGGGTGACTGGTTAAGATACAATGATACAATCGAATGCCATTTTTGATTAAAATGTAGGGCCTTCAAAGGGACTATATTTGGATGCGAAGAACATCGCTTTTATTTCACACCCACATCATTACATAAACTAGCTAGAGATTCAAACCCATGTATGTTTTGTTCTTCGAACTCTTCTCTTCATCTCAATCCCCGTCATGTTTATCTTCGACACCGAGTATAGTAGGTACAATGAGAAGCATCCCTAAGAATGGCCTTTACGCAGCTACCATATATTTTTTCATTACAAAACGGCTTCTTCTCCATGTGTCCATAGCTGATAACTCGTTTACTTCCAAGATTCCTCCGGATCGTCAGAGAAAACCCTTCTTCTTCTTCTTCACCAATGAAATTAGCTGCCATGTCCTGATCGCTCCATGAACCGTTCATCAGCAGCTGGTTGCTGATAATATTTGCACTGCTCCTACTTGACACTATCATTAAAACCACTACAAACATAGAAAGTGAAACGAGGTTGTATGCTCTCTTTGCATCACTTGACATTTTGATTCACGCTACTCTCTTCTTTCTTCTTCTTTTCTTTTAGTTTCTGAGCCTTACAGAACCGAAAACCTCTCTTATATATATTTTGATAGGTTAAGGAGGCAATCTCTACCCTCTAACCTAACATTCAAGATAATGAACATACTACTTACTTTATCTTAGAATATCTCAGCTCGAATCATAGCTTGACACCGAATTTTGTACAGTGACTTCTAAGATAATGTGTTTTGAGGTAAGGATGTCAAGTTGAAAAGGTGTCTGATAACTTTCCACTGCTCGTAGAGTCTGTGCACATGTTGAAGCCTTAAGATTCACCTAATGTCACTGTTCATACCATTAGATATGTCAACAAAAATTACCATTCGTATTAGAATTGTTATGAGATTAGTTTGAAAATTAATCATCTCTAATAAAATAAGATTGATTCAAAATAAGAGTGTTCATAACAAACTTTTAATTCGACTTCATTTCTTAAAAAAAGAAAATATTTTAGAATGATGAGGCCGAAAAGTAATGCCACCGACGGAATCATGAACAGTATTATTCAGAAAAGAAGAGAAAAGGACTTGAACGCTCAAACAAAAATAGCTAGCTGTAGGCAATAAAGGTGGTGTGACTAATCAACATCGTATTAATTGGCACGCAAGAGCTTTGCGATTTGTTCTTTGAGGCAATTACGGGGTTACAATGTCGCTTTTGTATGGCACTATCCTTTTCAACATTTGTTCATGGTCACAGAATTTAGAAAGCAATTCTTTCTAAGTTAGTGACATGATAATTTGAAAATAATGTGTTGTAAGTCACTTAGAATAATTTGTAAATACGAGCATATAAATCAATCTTAATATCAATATTTTAAAAATTAGATCAAAAATTAATCCGATAAAAAAAGATATTTAAACTTTAAAAAGTTCAACTGATATAAACATGGTTCTGCCTGATTCTGGTGAGGCAGACTGCTACTGTTTGGATCCATGAGCTTGACTGACTCTGGTTAAGAGATACCTGCAAAACGATAATGGCACACCGGGGGTTGGTTCCCGGAAAGCCTCTCCGACACTCAAGTTAGTCTTTTTGTGAGGGTAGGATCGCTGTGAATAGAGAAAACTAGGGTTATGATCACGTACCTCAGTCCAGGCAGAGTAGTACCTTATATATGGAATAGACGCTAGGTTTAGGTTTTCTACGTAGGTCTTTATGTTTGCATGGGAGTCTAACGTCTTGGAAGGAATCGTGGATGCGTGGACTTGTGTTTGGTCCGTGGATATGTGAACTTGGGCCCTAGGCCTAGCACTGCCGACCTAACCAAAACAGATTATACATAACTTATTAATTTAAGTATTTTAGTTTATAAGAACTTATTAATTAATAAAAATTGATCAATTAATTAATAAATTGTTCGATTTTAACTACAAGTTACTAAAATAAATTAAATCGAAAGGTTGAGAATTAAATCAAAAAATTAAACGGTTCAAGAATCTTATAATTGAACAGGCTAGACATATTGATTTTTTTAATATTAGCTTAATATTGTATTAAAATAAAAACAAAAATTAAAAATAGTAAAATTAAAAAATTAATAATAAGATATTTGTAGGATTCAGCTTTAAAAATCTATTCTCATTAAATTATAAACGTGTATAGAACTCCTAATATTATTAAACAACTTCAATA
>JAOSBK010000001.1:30327958-30346633 GCA_027568895.1 Erythroxylum shatona | reverse complement strand
TTAACTATATTTTATTTTGTAATAAAAATTATTTATGCATATAAATATTATTTAAAATATATTAAACAATATGTAAAATATAATATATTAATTATTATATAATTTTAAACCATATAAAACATAATCAAAATATATCTACCTAAATCTTTTATATGGATTTTCTTTTGAACAATAACGCATGCGCTCAGCGCATATTATTGAAATCCAATGTTAAAACGTCATACAAAAAAGAAGGAGGGCATACCCCCACTTAAAATCAGACATAGAATTAGCCGCCCTAGCTATGATATGAGCAACTTGATTCACTGGTTTTCTAACAAAAGCAAAAGAGACCGACGATAGCTCATGAAGGAGAGCTTTACAATCTTGAATAATCACGGAGAAGTAAGAGGAAAAAATATGCGTAGATTCCAAAAATTGTGAAACAATCAGATAGTCTGTTTCCACGCATATGGGGGAAAACGATAAAGATTTGATCCAACTCAAAGCTTCTCGAAAGCAAAGTGCTTCGCCAATTTGTGGATCTCGCCAACCTGGAAGCTTCAACAATTTACCAACACAATTTCGCCCTTGAGAGTTACGGATAACCATACCAAGACCATAATCCCCATCCTCCAACAAAGCAACGTCAACATTACATTTGAAATGGTTTAGACCTGGAGCCACTTAATACCATTGTTATCCCGATCACCATTGTGCCAAAAGAAACTATTCATTAACGTTTCCAAATCCTTACATATGTCTATCGGTAGTTGAAAGAGTGACATAATGTAGTTTGGCATTGCTTGCGCCACTGTTCTCAATAAAACGTCCTTTCCGGCTTTTGATAATAATTTGGCTTTCCATCCCTGCAATCTCTTTGTTAATTTTTCCACCACATACTGAAAAACTTGTCTCTTATTTCTTCCTATAACATATGGCATACCCAAATAGCTAGTATGACCATCCTGCTCATTAACCCCCAAAATCTGACAAATCGAACTGCAGATAGTTGCTTCTGTATTCGGAGTAAAGGACACCCCAGATTTTTAGAGATTTATTTTTTGGCCTGAAGCTGTCTCATAAAAATGTAAACACTCTTTCAGTTGTAATGCCTCTTCTCTTGTAGCATGAGTAAAGAAAAGAGCATCATCAGCGAAGAAAATGTGAGACACCGGAATGGCCCCTCTTGCAACCAGAGCCCGTGAATACGACCTTGTGCTTGATATTTAGAAAAAATGGTTGATAAACCTTCCGCACAAAGAATGAAAAGGTATGGTGAAAGGGGATTGCCTTGACGTAACCCCCTGCAAGGAATTAAAGGGCCATGTTCGTCAGATCCACGAATAAAATAATATGAAACAGAAGTGACTATCCTCATAATTCTGGTTACCCATAACTCATTAAAACCCAACTTCAGCATGATTAATCTCAAGTATGTCCATTCAATCCTATCGTATGCTTTGCTCATGTCCGTTTTGAGAGCCAGGAAACCAAGACGACTTGGAGTCTTTCGTTTGAGTGTATGAAATAATTCATAAGCCACAATTATGTTATCCGTAATCAGTCGGTTTGGGATGAAGGCACTCTGGGTATCGGTAATGACCTGTGGAAGAATTAATTTTAATATGTTCGCCATCGCCTTATAGACTACTGGATCAGTGACATTGCTCAAAGAGATGGGACGTAGATCAGTCATTGTCTCAGGGTTTTCTTTTTTGGGATAAGAATCACATTGGTTCAGTTTTGTGCAGGCATCGAAGTGTTTCCATTTAGGCACTTTGAGCACTCAGTTGTGACCTCCGGTCCCACTATATCCCAAAAAGTTTGAAAGAAACTTGGGTTGAAGTCGTCAGGTCCCGAGGACTTTTGTGGGTACATGGAGAATAGAGGTTGATGGATTTCCTCCTCAGTATATGGAGCCAATAATAAAGCATTCTGCGAAGGCGTCACCTTCGGTTCAACATATTGTAAAAGTGGCCCTGGATCACCATGTGAAGGTGTAAAAAGATCTCGGTAATAGTTCACTATTAGTTTCGGTAATCCTGAATCCCAATCAACCCACTCGCCATTGTTATTCTGAAGTTAAGAAATCAGATTTTTCCTCCTTCTATGAGACGCCATCATATGAAAGAAGCTGGAATTTGAATCTCCCTCTGCTAACCAATGTTGCTTAGAACATTGTTTCCAATAAACCTCATTCTTCAGCAATAGCTCACCGTATTGTTTATCAGTCGTCCATAATAATCCTCTATCTAGAATAGGTTGTCTTCGCAAGAATGCCAATTGACGTTTTACTTTACGAAGACTGTTGTAGAAGACCCGTTGATGTGACTGTGCCCAATCTTGTAAGTACTGAGAGCAACACTTAAGGCGATCTTGAAGAGAGGAAAGTGTACCCTCGGTCCACCCTTTACTGACCAATTGTTTACATTCATCTTCGAGAACCCATTCTGATTCAAAGCGAAAACGTTTTTGGACGTATCTCTTTACCGTCACACCTAGAGAAAGGAAAATTGGAAGATGATTAGAAGATGCTGACTGTAGAACAGATATCGTGGCCAGTGGAAACATGGAGGACCATGATAGTGTCCCCATTGAGCGGTCCAGACGTTCTTGTACTAGTGCATCACCTTCCCGACAATTCTCCCAAGTGAAACGTGGACCCTCAAAGCCCAAATCATGAAGATGGCAGTCAAAAATAGCTGTGCGAAAACCCTCCAGCAGTGATCTAGGATGAGAGTTATTTCCTTGTTTCTCTGATAAGAACATAATGTCGTTGAAGTCTCCTATAACGCACCATGGTAACGTGGACTTAGAAGAGAGGTGTCTGAGTAAGTCCCAACCTTGGCTCCTATTTTGACGTTCTGGAAAGCCATAGAAACCTGTTAAGCGCCACCGTTTCATCCCTTCAATAACAGCCTCAACATCAATATGATGATTGGAGTAACTTAGTAACTGTGCCATGTTCGGTTCCTTTCACATTAATATTAAACCACCACTCGTACCCACAGGGTCAACAATAAACAAACCACTAAAATCCAAAGCTGATTTAATTTGTAAAACTCTTTTTTTTTTTGTTTCCATAAGAAAAATAAAGTTGGGCTTCTTTTCCAATACAAGGTTTTTTAAAACCCGAGCTGTGCGTGGGTTCCCAAGTCCCCGACAATTCCAACTTAAAGTACTCATAACTCTAGGTGGGCCTGGGAACCATAGCCCACCATTTGTAAGTTTTTTGTCTCGCGTGCATTATTCACCAAGTCCACCTCCATATTTGTTTGCTCCTGTAAATCCTCAGTTGACTCCCGTAGACGCCGTCGTTTAGACTCCATGACTCTGATAAGATTTGTAGGCCTCTGGTAAGGAAATGCTTGACTTACGGAGATTGCCGTTATCGAAGAACTAGGAGCCTGATATGTCGTGTCATTAATGTGTGAACCATGATTTATCGAATCTGTAGGATATGAATTTGAGTTTTGAAAACCTTGAAAGCCGGCACCATCAATGGGATTTCCAAAATCAGTACTGGTCGCTTGCTGCTGAACGTTTCTCGACGGAAGTCTTGTAGCTCCATTCTCCATTTCCAGCATAAGGTCATTTTCCGAACGCAACCACTTGGATCCAACTTGAGTTTGACGCTTACAATCAGCTTTTAGCTAAGTTCCATATGCAAACTTCTCCTTCGGAAGTTTGGATATTCATAGAGGAGGCGACAGAATTTGTCAGTGTGTCCCACTATACCACAGAAATAGCAAAACGTATTCAGACGTTCATACTTAAACTCCAAATAGACATTATCTCCTCCTGTTCATTTTATAAGCATTTTGCATTTCATTGGCTTGCGAATATCAATGGCTACCCTGATACGCATGAAGTCACGCCATATAGGTGAATAATTGCGTGGATCTGATTCGATAAACTCGCCAATATACTTTCCTACATCACCAGCAACCTTCTCAGATACGAAACCATGTGGGACGTTATGAAGTTGGACCCATAATACCAGTTTAACCAGCTCTATTTGACGAGGATTTTTATGGGGTTGTAAGACATGCAACAAGAGGGGATTTTGTTGGTAATTCCAAGGGCCATCATTAATAACTCTTTCGACGTCTAGGTGGTGAAAGAATTGGAAGACAAAAACGTTGTTGCCCAGCTCCTTAACCAGTAAACCTTTGACGGGTCGCCAAACACTCGCCATAACCTGCTTAAAAACCATAAAATTTATAATCTTTTCTGTTAATAGTCGTCCCACCACGCAATGTTGCCAGATCTTATCCGGTTGGTTCTGTTCTCCCGTCGCTGGTGCTGCTGCATATTCCAGTACCCGCTCTTCCTCCTCCAAGTTTAGACGTTGATACATCTCTTGAACCAATCGATCTTCCTCTGTGTTTGTAGCCATAGTATCCTGGACCAACTATAGACCAGATGCTAAAAGGGACAGTAAGTGAAGGATGAAAAAACTTGTTATCGGAACATATATTAAACCATATAAAATGACGACATCGTATACCGAGGATTTCATGATGAGGACGAAACACAATCCAACCAACAGAATCATGAACAATAAAATTCAGGAAAGAAGAACAAATGCTGATCGCGGACTGAACCTTGAAAATGATAAAAAGTTCAAAAGAAAAATAGCTGTAGGCAATATGGGGATGACAACTGAAATTTAATGGCAGTGTTCTATGCCATTATCCTTTTCAACATTTGTTCTTGTCCGCAGAATTTAGAAAGTAATTCTTTCTAAATTAGTGACATGATAATTTTAAAATAATGTGTACGTTGTAAATCACTTATAAAAATTTGTAAATGTGAACATATAAATCTAACTTAATACTGTTTTAAAATTAAAAAATAGTAAACTGAAAAAATAAAGATAAGAAATTTGTGGGATTCATCTTTAAAAATCTATTTTAATTAAATTATGAACGTGTATACAAATCCTCCTAATATTATTAGACACCTTCAATAAGGTCTATTTCTTAAAACAAAACTTCAATAAGGTCTAATGCTAAATGAGTCTTGAAAAGAGATTTATGCAACTTTGGTGCTATGATAACAAAAAGTTGGTGTCATAAATACAATACCCTTGTAGGTTTGAGTTTACTTATCTAATAACATATTTTGATAGTGGAAAGACTTAATTCCTTATCTGTATGCCATCTTTGTAATTACATATTGCAATTTGGACATATTAGTGTTGAGTTTTAATCCCTTTAAAAGCAAGATCCGTTCATGTCAAATCATCAAGAATCAAATAAAAGCGGAAGCATACTTGAATTTATTGTGAAATTTGCACTGGAGTCTTGCAGTTTAACTTCCAAATTAGAACGTAGTGTTGTTCTACAGCTTTCCCTTCCAAATTAGAACGTAGCATTTTTCTAAAGTTTTCCCTTCCAAATTAGAACGTAGCCTTTTTCTACAGTTTTTCCTAACTCTTTGTTTTCTATTTGACGACGGGATGCTAGAAAAGAAATATGCGTAAGTTTAATTTGGAGACCATAACCACTTATATTAGGGTAAAACTCAAATCTAATTTTTCTAATTTCTAGTTTGGCCTATCATAAAACTAGAAATTATAAACTCAATCTCTATACATATAAAGCCCACACTTAAAATAGATGCATGAAGCCCAAAATACCATAAACATATTAGACTACTTTATAATTGGGCTCAACTTTATATGATAACCTTTATATATAATTATACACATATAAGCCCCACATGTTTGATTAAAAATCCTTACAATCTCTCGCTTGGGCTATATGTGTTACCTTAAAATTTTACTATCATTACTGTATGCATCCTCAGACAATCCAGACCATCAATCATACCAACATAAGATCAAAGCATTTTTTGCTACAATTAACATAACTAGACCCATCAATGGTCACATATGCTGATATAACCAACTGACATGGATCAAGCATAGATGTGTAGCATGGAAGTTGTAAGTAGCGTATTCTTAGCATGCTTATTTCCAACTAATAAGTTCAGAGACAAAATAAACCAAATATCTTAAAGTTGAAAATAACCTCGAACAACTTAACAAAAAAAATTGTATCCAAAATGACAGTGAAAAAATGTCTAATCCGAAAAGTATCTACAATACAAACTCCCATTGAAACTATATATCCTGAAAAGATGCAACACTCATATGAGTAATATGCTCAAGAAAGACCTTGGGTGGCATTTCTTTAGTAAGTGGATCCATAATCATGGAGTTTGATCCAATGTGTTGTATAAACAACTATCCACTCTGAATTCTCTCTTTAACAATTAGGAATTTGACGTTGATGTGCTTCGACTTTGTCGAGCTCCTATTGTTATTGGAATATAGCACTGTAGACTTATTGTCATAAAATAACTTAAGTGGTCTTTCAATAGAGTCCACAATCGTAGTCCGTGACAAAGTTTCGCAGCCATATCCTATGATTGGATACCTCATAACATGCTATAAACTCCACTGCCATGGTGGAAGAAGCTATAAGTGTCCCTTAGAACTCTTCCAGGAAATAGCTCCTTCAACAAGCAAGTAGATATAGCCCGAAGTGGATCTCCTACTATCTTGATATCCAGTAAAATCAGAACCAGAATAACCAATGATCTCCAACTTACCCGATTTTCTATATGTGAGCATATAATCTTTTGTTCTCTACAAATATCGCACGACCCGTTTGATTGCTTTCCAGTGATCCAATCTGGGGTTACTTAAACATCTCCCTGGCATTCTAACAATATACGCAAAATCTGGATGCATAAACCTGAGCATACATTAGACTTCCTACACCGGAAGCATGAGAAATCTTCTGCATTTCCTTAGCTTCAAAGTCATTCTTGGGGCATTGACTTAAACTGAACTTATCTCCCTTAGACACAAGGGTATCACTTGGTTTACAATCCTGCATGCCAAACTTTTTAAGTACCTTTTCAATATAGCTCTTTTATGATAATCTAAAAATACCTCAAGAGCGTTCCCGATATATTTGAATCCCTAAATCAAAAGAGGCGTCACTAAGATCTTTCATTTCAATTTTTTTTGATAGAAATCTCTTGGTTTCGTGCAATAAAGCTATATCATTAGTGGCAATCAATATGTCATCGACATATAAAACTAGAAAAATGTTTACTCCTATTGAACTTATGGTAAATACAATCATCAGCCAAGTTCATCTTAAAACTGAACGAGATAACAACTTGGTGAAATTTGTAATACCATTGATGAGATGCCTGCTTGTGTCCATAGATTGATTTCTTTAGTTTGCAAATCTGCACCATATAAATCGTCTCATCAATGTCACCATTGAGAAAAGTTGTCTTAATGTCTATCTGATATAACTCAAGATCAAAATGTGTCACTAATACCATTATTATCCTGAAAGAGTCTTTCAATGAAACCAAAGAGAAAGTCTCTTTATAATCAATGCCTTCTTTCTGTGTAAAGCCCTTTGCGACAAGATGAGCCTTGTATCTTTTTACATTGCCTTTCGAATCCTTCTTGGTCTTAAATATCCATTTGCAACCAATAGATTTCGCACCTTTAGGCAACGGTACAAGGTCCCAAACATCATTGTCCTTTATGGACTTCATCTTTTCATTCATGGCATCAATCCACTTTTGAGAGTTAGAAATTCCCATAGCTTGATGGAAGTTGATTGGATCATCTTCCACCATACCAATGTCAACTTGATGTTCTTGGAGAAATACAACATAATCATCTAGAATTGCACTTCTCCTCTCTCTATTGGATCTCCTTAATGGCATAAGTTCTTGGGGTTATAGAGTTTGTTCTTATGGAACAAGTTGTTGAACCTGGGGAGGAGTTTTCATGATATTGTCTTGATCCAGAATTGCGTCTTGAACAATGTTAGGAATGTAAACCTGACCGTGATCATTTTCAATAGCAATTAGAGGAACTTCAACGTGTTCCTCTTAAAAAACAAAGTCCTTAATCCTTTCTCCTCCCGCAAACTCAACATCCTAAAAAAAAAGACATTTCCTGTCTTAAAAATTGCCTTAGTAGTGAGATCATAAAACTTGTAACCCCTTGATCTTTTAGAATATCCAATAAAGTAACAACTGATAGTCTTTGAGTCTAGTTTCTTTTCATTTGGCCTATAAGGCTTTGCCTCAATTGGACGTCGCAAATGTGAAAGTGCTTTAAACTAGGCTTCTTGCTCGTTCAAAGTTCATAAGGGATCTTATCAGTTGCTTTAGTTGGAACTCTGTTGAGTATATATGCTGCGGTCTTTAATACTTCTCCCTAGAGTGATTCTGACAAATTAGAATGATTAATATACTCCTCACCATATTCTTGAGCATTCTATTTCGTCTTTCAGCACCACCATTCATGCTAAGCGAACCTAGCATAGTATACTGTGGGACAATACCGCATTACTCTAGGAATTTAACAAACGGTCCTGGATGTTGTTCACCTGATCTGTCATATCTGCCGTAGTACTTGCCACCACGGTCAGATCTGTCACTTTTAATCCTTTTGTTGAGTTGGTTCTAACTTTAGCCTGAAAGTTTTTGAACACGTCCAAAGACTGTGATTTGTCATGAATGAGATAAAGGTAGCCATATAGCGAGAAGTCGTCTATGAACGTTATAAAATACGATTGACCATTCCAAGACATCGTAGGGAATGGCCCACAAATATCCGTATGGATAAGTTCTAAAAAGTCTGAAACCCTATTGGCACCCAATCTCCTGACAATTGTTTGTTTCCCCTTAATGCAATTAACACAAGAAGCAAAATCTGTAAAATCTAAAGGATCAAGAATTCTTTTGGACACATGTCTCTCAATTCTCCATTCGAAGATGTAACCTAATCTCTTGTGTCACAACGAGGCATAATTCTCTCCAGTTAATTTTGCGCTTTAAACTTCATACACCCACATTTAAGGCTTCATTAAATGAAGCATTAGTATCAAGCATATATAGATTATCGTAACTTGATAAAAAATCGGCACCAATGAAATTTGAATTTTGAAAGAGACTAAATATTCCATTTCTAAATGAACAACAATAACCAGATTTGTCCAAAGTAGAAATAGAAATCAAATTCCATCTAAAAGAAGGTGCAACAAAAGTCTCAACTAAATCCAAATAAAATCCAGTTCTTAACAATAATATAAAAGTCTCTATTGCTTCGACTTCTACCGGCTTGCCGTCTCCTACATAGATATATCTTTCACCATCACTTAGTTTTCGGCAACTCAGGCAACCTTGCATAGACACACTGATGTGAGTTATGCACCAGAATCTAACCTCCATATGCGTCTAGGTACCGAAGTCAAATTAACCTCAGAACAAACCAAAATAAGAAGCATACCTTTCTTTGCACGCCATGCGTGATAATTGGCACGCTGCTTCTTTACATGGCCTTCAGCTCCATATAAGAAACAACCTTATGGAATTTCTTCCTTATGTTGTTTCTTTTGTGTTGTCGAAACCACAGTTTCCTTAGTTTTCTTTCTTTTGTTCCTTTTGTCCTTAGATATTGTGGCTAAGTGAACACTTTTTGCTTTATCATGCTTCAACCTTTCTTCTTCTTGAACACAATATGAGATAAGCTCGTTAACAGACCATGTCTCTTTTTGACAGTTATAACTTACTTTGACAGTTGTACTCTTGTAGATTTGAATTTCGCTTCATCTAATAAATTATTTTGATCGTAGAAAGACTTGATTCCTTCTCTACACAACGTCTGTAATTACATATTCCAATTTGGACGTACCAAAGGATAAAGAAGTGTACTTAGTATCGATTTTAAGATTGTTTGTTCAAGATTTTTTAAATTTTAATAAATTTCAGTTGACCTTTCTCACCTTTCCATACATTAATTACTTTCGTGATATCGACTTTTTATGACATAAAGCTAGTGACTAACAGTTGTATCAATACCAATGCTTTTCATTAATCGAGGACTTTCATGTGCCCTCGTGGTGCTAGAAGGTACGATTGATAAAATTTGTTCGGTATAGTTAAATTTAAAATTAACCTATAATTTCTAAGTTAATTAAATTTTAAATTTAGAGGATTAGCTTATAGTTTGATTGGAATAGTTCAAGTACTTCTATTAAAACAATAGTATTTTGTATAATTATCTAAAATGAAATTATTTTAATTTATAAATTTAAAAAGTTAAAATTAAAAAATTATTTTAAATAATTACACTAAAACAATAATATTATATACAAGTTATATAAATTCAAATTATGCAGATAAAACTTCATTGAACTTTAACACGATTCATTCATAGAGTGGAGTTTGAAAAAACAAGTTACAGTAACCATTGGAAAAGTCAATATCTGCCATCTAACCCTATGATTTAAGGAGTTTGAATCTCTTGTTCAGTAGTGGGAATGACGTTATTTTGGGCATTAGGGAGAGTTACAAAAGGTAAAATTAGACAGAGGCATGATTGAAGATGATAAACATAGGACGTATTAGAATTTTTAATATAAGTTGAGTGTAGAGCCTACTAACAAGAATTAGGCTTAGATCAATCATTACCAAAATGACTAGAACTAGTCATTTGAATATTTGATACTTATCACTTATAAACCCTTTAATATTTTCATATATAGTCAATACGGGATACTCTAATACTCCCCTTTCAACTGCAACTAGAATTGGACATCTAGTTATCACTTGAAATAAACACAGTGATAACCGGATAAGGCCGCTGAGACTGGATATTTAGACAGACAAACAAAAAATTAATAATCTAGACCAAACCTGATCTGATATCATATTAAATATAGGTAGAGTGTAGAGTTTACTAATAAGAATTGGACTTGATTTGTTTTTATTTCAATTTTCAAGTAATAATTAGATATCTAGTTTCAGTTGCACCGAGAAGGAGTGCTAGAGTATTCAAAGTTAATCCTTAATATTTATAAACTCTTTAATATTTTAATGTTTAGTAAAGTACTCTCCACTCGTCGTGGCACTGTCAAACGTAGTCTCAAAACATCATAGTTTTCTAGTTTGCGCTTGATTCATCTCTTCTCTTATCACTTTTTACTCCTCGTACTATCGGTCTTATACGTTGAAGATGATGAGTAAGATGTGAAATACAAGTTGGTGAAAACTTTTTTTAAAGATATAAATAAAAGAATATTAATCAGCTCGGCCACAGAATAAAGCTCCAAAAGAATGGCCGACATTGCAAGCCAACAGCACAACTCCAATAATTGAGTAACATGTGGATCCATCAAGAATGCATTTATCATGTCCTTCTTCCTTTTGGAGCTATTAACACATTACCGTATATCCAATCAAGGCTTGCCAATTGCAGACAAAGTAGCTCTTAAGATAAGATACAGGGCTATGAAGAGTTTTTGTCACTTAGCTTTACCAGTGATGGCGTTGCTGATGCTGCTCGTGAGCACAAGTGATCGCTACTCTGGCATGGCTGCAGCGGGTGGTGTTGTTAGCCCATTGAACATTAATAGAAGCAACACCGACGTGGTCTCCATAGCTGAGTCCGACTTGGAGTCGGAGTTTATGATGGATTCGGAGATTACCAGAATGCTTGCCGGGGCTGTCTCGGGAAGATCCTACGATTCCCTCAAACACAGACCTACATTCAACTGTGGTAGAGGTCGACGCTATTGTCTGCCTCCTAAAAACCCTGCATCTGCAAAGGAAAGGTGCGACCCCTATAAACGCAACTGTTAGCATTGAACCACCGGAGTTGCATCCCAGAGTAAGATCAGTTCCAAAGTGAATTTGTTGTTGTTGTTGTTGGTTTTCTTTTCTTTTTTCGATTCTTAAGGAAGTATTGGAACTAATATCCCAATGTTGTTGTTAAACTAAAAAGTGAACTATGGATCTTGCAGCCTCTGATACTGTGTTTTTGAGGACTTTCTCCAATTTCCTCCTCCAAATAGTCTCTTTACTTTCCTCTTCGCTCAATCGAACCCACCACCATTGATATGTTTCTGTTTCTTCTTTAATAAGTAGAACTCCATTGAAAAGGGTTTTTCAGGGCTACATATTTAAGTATGGAAGGCTATTGATATAGAATCAATGTGTCGGTCTAAATTATGGAGCAAAATTGCAATTGCATCTTGTACTTGAGTTAATTATTGTAATTTTCATAATTATAATAATATTTCTGATAATTTTAATCACAACTATCTATAATTATTGGAATAATTCTTAATAAAACTATAACATATAATTCGTAATTTAGAATATCAAAATTAAATATTAAATAAGTGAAATTTGTTATAGTTTTAATCGGATTTATTAAAATTTTAATTATATTATTGCCCCAACTTAACCCGTAATGTTAGGGACCTTTTGAGTTCAAGGGTAAAGCAGTAGAAGAGGCTGAAGTTGAAAGGTTCACGTACAAAGTATCAAAAGTTGATTTGAGTGGGTAGCAATTTCTCTTTTAGATTTTAATTGACTTGTGACTGACCATTGAGTCTCGTGCATTGAACGTCAACAGATACAGAGGCCCCCTTTTTATTTATTTTTTGATAATTCAACTTTTGTTAACCGACCTGCTTGTGGTTCAAATTTTTATTAAGACTTCTTTTAGGCTTATTGATAAATAAAAAAACAGGAGAAGTTATTAGGAAAAAATGTAAAAAATGTACCTTCCAATAACAGTATATGAAGAAAATTTTCAACTAATTATATTTTAGATATTAATAAATAAAATTTAATTATTTGAAATTAGGAAGCAAATTGAGCATGCAATTTAAAATCTCAATATGTAATGTTATGCTTATCCCCAAGAGTTCAATCAGAAGATGTGTGATTATATCTAATATTTTTTAAAAATTTTAATTAAATTTTTATTTAATTTAAATTCGAGAGTTTGTTAAATAAAAATTAATTAGTTTATTTCGATTTATAAAATCGATTAATTTACGAAAATCAACCTATTAATTAATAAAAATGACTGTTTTTTAATATCAAAGGTTATTAAACTTTTATATTTTATTTTACATCTTTTATATTTATTTGACTTTTTTGTCATATCTTCATATCATATCTACATGTAGGTTTACCGAAAATAGCCTCTTTATTATGTAGAGATAAGGTTGCGTACTATCAGACTTCTCTAGACCCCACTTCAGTGTGGGACTTCGAATTGGGTGGTGGTGATGATGATGATGAGGAGGATGATGAAAAATTATTAAAGTAAATCGAAAAAAGTTAAAAATTAAATTAAAAAGATAACCGATTCAAAAATTTTATAGTCAAATCATCTGTTTCAATTTTTTAATCATAAATTATATCAAATTCTTATTATCGCTAACAAATTTTCAAATAAAATTTTAATTTAAATTAGAAATGAATAATCAATTTGGAAAATATTAAAGATTTAGCAAACAGAATTATACGAAGGATTATATTGCATGAGAAAGTGACGACCTTTGACTTAAAAAATCTTCTAATAGTTCAAAATTTTCGGAAAATATAATGTTTTTATATAAATCAATTGGAAGAATACTATATTCTTTTTAAATCATAATAAAATATGATTTTGTTAGTTGCATGTAATTATTGTTATTTATTAAATTATTTTTAAAGTTTAAAAACTACTCGAGTGATTTATTATTTTTGGATAATTAAAATTTAGATTATTTTAGTGACATCGAATTTCCGTAGGTAGAAAATACTTTCATATATCTTCTTATTAATTTTGACATCATTTAACAATTAAACTTTTAAAATAATATTAATAGGCTTCAAATTTTAATCAAGATGGTATATAATATCTTGAATTTGATTGGGATACTATATGACAAAAGATTGTATGAAAGATATAATTCTATCTTGTAAAGTCTCCTAATTATGATAGAGTTCTATCATGTTTGGCCTACCTTTGCATCGCGTGACAATTGGCCTGAAGGATTGTTGCGGTGATTTTTTTTTTTTTCGGGTGTGACTGTTAACATATTTTGGGTGTGGAGCTGATTCTTTATTGGGGTTTCTACGCCTGCATATGTGTGTCACATTTTTTTTGGTTATGTGTGATGTGAAGGTTTCTATATCTTGATTTTTTTTTTACTGCTACGTTAAAGAGTTCTTAGTGGAAGACATGTTGGCGTGACTTTAAGATTTTGGTTTTACCACGCTGATCATTGTGTTTTTCGCCCTTTTGCAACACACATGATAATCATTTTGTGAGACTTTTTTTTTGCGTGTGAAATTGATGTGTGTGTGTGAAGAAAATTTGACAAAGCCAAAGATGTGCTACTATGTATGTGACCATCATTTTGGAAGGTATTGTCATAGGCTGAAAGAAATAATTAGTGAGTTGCAGATTTTGAGATGGACTATGCGTGATTCTTTCTCTGCCTTGCTTTTAATTTGGTCTTTGTTTTGATTGGATTTGTTGCAGTGGTTGTCATACTTTGACGTCTTCGTCCTGCAGCTGTGAATTAATACTGATATTTGTATGAATCAGTCCATATTTTTTGATGACAAATTTTAGACCTGTTTTAATGGAGCTGAATCTATAAAAGAGTTGTTTTTCTGTTCTTTCTCAAGTGTTCTTATTTATGTTGAATTTTGTTTAGCCACTTGAGTTATTTATTTAGTGTTCTTTCGTTATAAGATTGTTGAAAAAAAAATTCTGTTAAGGTTAGTATTAAATGGTCGTATTATTGGGTGCGAAATTCTTTCACAGACAGTAAGGACGAGGGATGTGTCAAGGATTGAGTGATGTCGACTCAATAAAATCTTATATAAAACTATTGTCATTAGTGAAAGAATTAATCTAGGCGATGGCCCGTAAACGCAAATAAAATGTGCCAAACTTCGTTAACAAATCTTGATTTTTTAAATCTTTAGTATTTTTAATTTTTATAATTTTTGTGTTTGTCATAAACTAAAGTTTGTCAAACAATCACCTTTAGATTTTATTTCATATATGCTCCAAAACATTTTTTAATAATAATATGTGTGCTCATGAAATATAATAAGCCAACAATCCACATTATGGTTGATGCAGCACTTGACAAGGACATCCACGTTACTTGACGTTGCTTGCCTGTTTGTGGGCCTATCTTCTCCGTTTAATAAAATATCTTTATGGACACTTATGACAAAAAAAAGAGCTAAGCTATTTTTATATTAATTTTTTAAGAATCAAATTCTGCCAATTTTTAAATAATAAAAACATTATTTTTAAATAATATTAGCAGAATTTGATTTTCAAAAAATTAATATAAAAATAACTTATCTATTTATTTTGTCAGAAGCGTTCTTAAAGATATTTGATTAAACCGAGAAGAAAGGTCCGCAAACAGGCAAGTAACGTCAAATAGCGTGGATGTCTTTTTCAAGATTAAAAATATGAAGAATATCCTTATCAAGTCTACCCGTAACGTTTTGGTTGAAAAAATTGAGTTTCAGATTGATTTGGGCTTGATAGTAAATCATCATTGACTCATTAAAAATGTACGAACCGAATGCAGGAGATCCACCCTATTGTAGCAGGCATTCACAAACTGTTTATTTGTAATTGGACTGTTATTCACCGGCATGTTTATCGAAAGAGCAATAAATGTGCTGACTAGCTCGCCACTCAAGCTGATCATAATACATTTGGTATAACCAATTTTGATGTAGCACCTACCGGGTGCCAACATATCCTTCTTGCGGATATGTCGGAGACCAGCATCCCCCGCTTTATTTTATAACCTGCTTCGGCAGCTTCCCTTTAATAAAAAAAATGTATGAATCTGAACTTATGAATCAATCTAATGTCATCCTTACTCCTTTAAGATATAATTTGATAGTCCAAAACGATTTATTTAACCAAAAAGATATTGCATATAATTTCTCTTTTTTTTTTTAAATACAACTTATCTTGTTTTCAGTATAATAATGTGACATATTATATTTTAAGAAGATTGAAATTTAATTTACTTTTCCTCAAAAATTGAAACTCGTATAAAATAATTTATGAAGATTTTGTGTTGAATAAGTTGTTAACCTCAAAATAAAAAGGCTACGTTATACTAAGAAAAAGTAATTCAATAGTAGCTGAAATTCTTAAAGGGTACTGTTACTTTCTACTTTTTTTGTGCAGGCAAATTGATACATACAATAGCAATTTTTAATCAGTCTATATGAAAAGTCAGTTTAAAAAATAATAAAGTTGTTCCATCAATTAAATACGAGTGGGACAGTCCCATATAATAAAATTCAAAATAAAAAAATCAATGAGCATGTAAAAAGTAGAGATTATAGTTATGAATGCCAGATTGTACCAGTCGGTACGTATTGTATTGATACAGTCTGGAATTTATAACTATGATCTCTACTTTTTACATGTCCAGTGAATTTTTAATTTTGAATTTAAATCAGTACGGTAAATTGAGTTTGAGTATCGTATTTAAATACTGATCGATGCATGCCTGTTTTGACTGTACCGGTTAGTATTAGTCGATATTTAAAATATCAGTCAAATATCGACTGGTATTGAAAAATTTTAAAAATTGTGAGACTATTTTTATAAAATTTTCAAAATTTCGCTCCCTCACTTTCTCGTACCTCTCATTCTTCCATTTTTTTCAAAAATTTTAAAATAATAATAAATATTGTTTTATTAATAATAATTATAAATTAAATAAAACTTAAAATAAATTATTTTATTTAAATAATTTATATAATATTTATTAATAAAGTATTAATAAAAATATTTTTAAATAAATAATTTAAAAATTATTATTTATAAACTAATACTTATTTTATATATTTTTAATTACTAAATTAAAATTTATTTAAAATTTATATATTTAAAAAATATTTTAAATTTAATTATAATTATTAAATTAAAGTTATAAATTAAATTAAAATTTTTATTTTTATTTTTATTAAAATTTTTGAAGACAAAATTAAAAATATATAGTACAACTGTATAATATAACAATAGACAATTTTATAATTTTAAAAAAATTAAAAATTATTTTATAAATTAAAAAATTATTTAAAAGAGTACCTAATATTAATCAGTATCAATATAATACCCTACTAAAACTCAATCAGCTACTAAATCTAAACGGTGTTCGTAATATTGATACAGATGATAATTCGGACCGATTTGTTGACCCGAGCCTTCTAATGCAAAATGATACTGTTGTACTGAAAACGACATTATTTTATATTTATAATTAAAAATTTTGGTCGAGCCTAGTTGGGATTGGCTGGAGCTCAAACCTGCTGCCTCAAGTCAGATCGGACATTAGGGATAGGCCGTTCGATTGCCTCCCCTGACTAAAAACGTATCGTTGCTTTGATAGTGTTTAAGCTTTGTCGGAGCTTTCACATTTTTGTATAATACCAAACAAAATTAAGGACATACATCAGAAAATTCCTTTTGGAAGAGAGTAAGTAAGACATTAAGTATTCTGTAATTTGTGATCGTTATTTTATACAATAGTTATTGAATCCATTAAATTTAAAAGGAAAAACAATAGATTAAAAAATGAAATAGAATTGTAATTTCTCTTTTTAAAACTCATTTAGATTTGAACTTATAAAGTTAGAATAAGAAAAGGAATAATTTTATCATAAAATTAGGACTAAATACAATAAAAACATTTTATTATTTGAGTTTTTAATTTTAATCTTTATATTTTAAAATTTTAACATTTAATATTTATATCAGATTGACAATTTTTAAATTCCTAAAATAAAAATAAAAATAAAATTTTGAAAATAGAATGAAATAAAAAATGAAACATATTCTAGTTTTATGATACGAAGCTTTAAATAAACTTTCTAATATTTAAAATTGCCAAAACTCTCTGAAAGTTTTATATTTTATAAAAAATAACTTATATTAAAATTTGATTAAAATAATAAAATATATACAATATAAATATAGCACGAGGAACTAATTCAGCTTTTAAATTTATATCAAATTAATTAAATTTAACTTAGATTAATAATTTATTATATGTTATAAATTTATATTTGATAATAATAAGTAATTATTCTATTTGTAATAGTTATACCCTATTTATTTTATTATTAGTTTTTAACTTTTTAAAAAAATTAAGATTTTAAAGAAGTGTTTTTCAAAATTTTCAAGATTTTTTTTGAAAATTTTCCTCAAATAACAGTGTGTATTTTATTAATATCTTCCCGCTTTTACTCTTGTCTTCTAAGGATTGAAGACAAAAAATTAACAAAATTTTATTGCAACCAACCTTATATTAAGACGCAGGAATTGTAATTGTAAACATCAAGTGAAAAAGCCATTCTACGCTCATTCCACCATGCAGAACTCAGAATCTCCATTCGTTTCCTTGTACACAACTATTGCTGCTCTTCTCTTCATCTTCATATTATGGAAAATACTGACAAGAACATCAGGAAACCTACCGCCAGGGCCATGGAAGCTGCCCATAATAGGAAACCTGCTAAACGTCGGCGCGCTTCCCCACCGTACCCTGAGAGACTTGGCCAAGAAATACGGACCCGTCATGCATATTAAGCTTGGAGAAATTTCCAGTGTCGTGATTTCTTCCCCTGAAACTGCCAAAATTGTGTTGAAAACTCATGATATGCTCTTCGCTGGAAGACCCTTTATCCTCGCAGCTCATATCATTTGGTATGAATCTACTGATATTATATATGCTCCCTATGGAGATTACTGGAGACAGCTGCGAAAGTTTTGTATAACCGAGCTATTGGGTGCAA